>KZ063571.1:0-37604 GCA_002091835.1 Anopheles maculatus
GTGAAAGAAGGGGCTGTTAAGAGTGTGTCGCAACTTGCAGAAAGTAATCGATGTTACAATCATTTTAAAGTGGGTACAGGTCTAAGAGCTTTTCGGAATTTCGGGACAGCGTACAAGGATCTTTAAGCTTGTCGCACTTACATGTTCGCATGTCAATAAAGTACGTTAGATAATAGTTCGCAACGTTAAGCTGAGACTATTTGGCTACTCGCAAACGCAAACCTTTTATGTTGCACATAATATCACATTTTGGAATGTTTGCTCAAAATTGGTAAAAAAAAGTAGTATGTTCTTGCCAACGTTGAAATCGTTGGAGAAACGGTAATTAGAAATACTTTGAATATAAACCAATTGAGATTGATTGAATATACACCCCTGCGCACTATAAGATTTTATTTCTTAGTCAGGTATAGTAGGATCGGGGGCAAAGGCAAAGGTACTATTGATTTCAAAACTGAATTAAGTGTTTGTCGTAAAAGCTTTGTCAGATAAATGCACAGAAAATATTATGGTTTATGAGTCATTCATAACGTTCCATAGAGGTCCTCAAGATGGTTTTTCTTGTTTGTTTGTTGTTTTTACATCCTAGAGACTGACAAAGATTGTTAAGACAATCATAAAAGACGATGCTGTATCATAAAAGAATTACAAATTAGGATTATTTGTGGGTCATTTTAGTAATCTGTTTTTTTATGGAAGATCTCATGAAATGGTAAAACTGACAATAGTGTAGAAAAATTAATGGACTTCAGAGTATTCCAGCTGATATTCAATATGTACGTAGGCATTATGTTTTCAATCATAGATGATAGTGTTAATGACCAACTTACTAAACGAAGCTTTGAATAAACCTAAGCGACATATCTTCCTTAAGTTATTGGTTAGTATTAACAGGGATTCTGTAATCAAGTCAACAATTTTAAATTTAGGGTCTTCTTTGAAACAAATTAAGCTCCAAAATTGAACTAAAGTATGCTAACTTATAGGCTAGGTCTAGACAGCGCTGTACTATATGAAAACAATTCCCGACATTATACATCAAACAATATATATGTACGGTCTCTTATTTACGATTATCAATCTCGCTTGATTCTGGTAAGACTGGAGGTCTATATAGGAGAGAACATGTATAAATTTAAATCTCTACCAGGTTAAATTTTTGACAAATTGTTTGCCATGCAAAAACATTGTACTAAAGCTGTGACATACTGAGTTATACGGTGTTTTGGTGTGTTATGGTGTTGTCTATAATTTATTACGTTGCTTTACTGAAATATACTATCGTAAGACTATAGCAAGATATGTTGAAACAAAATTTGAAATAAATACTATTTAACCTCTTCGTTGCCTTCTTCTATGAACGATTATGCTTCCTTTATGACGTATTTTGACTTGTGTCCAATTCTAATCAACATAGATGTTTTTACCACAGAAAACTGAAATTTATGACTCAAAAGAAATCAATTTTGAGCAAATTTAATAGTTTATTTTCGTAGTTTTTTGCTGAGCTCTTCATTCAGCATACCATATTGCTTAGTTTTGTAATGAAGGCATTGACCTTTCCATTCTAGTGCTTAACTTATGTCATACAAACACTTTGTATTGTTATGTAATATCTACAAAACTGCCCAACCCTTCCACCACACCATGGACAGCTGTCAATAGTCGATCATGCATTTCATCACCTTTTATCGCGCCTTTATCCACTTGTGCGTTGCAATCGTTCACACTCGTCAGTTCTCTTCAGTTTCTAAAACAAACCTCGCTGATAATGTCTGCTGCAGCAAGCGGAGGGGGCACTTTCGCACTGGTACGATGAGATAACAACCCATCGAGCCTAACACTGACTAATAAGTACCACCTTTACAAGTGGCCGAGTAATTTGCATGGATTATTTGTTGGATGTTGGAATCCGTGGCACCAGTCCCAAATTTGTAGCTACACAATGAAAACAGAAAGATAGATGGATGGAAAAAAAACTCACCAACATCACTTACACACTCCGTCAGTCCGTCAACCGTACCGAACACGAAACGAAACGAGCGTGTATAAGCATAATAGGCGCAGCCAAAGCATTGGCAAACGCTGCGGTAAATCCCAAACGGGCAAAAGGCTCTCGTTACTGCCTTTTTTGTTCGCTTCTTTGAGGTTACGTGAAGAGCCACACGAAGAAGACAAAGCGGTGCAGTGCCACAGCAGCACAGCCGTGGCGTTTGTGCGTTTCACTGATTTATTCGTACCCACTCCGCCACCAAACACAGCGGTACGGATATGCCGGACCATTACCTAAGGTTGGTTTCCCCGAAAATTGGCGAACGGATTAGACGCAGTGCGTCCACACAAACAGCCCACACAAACTCTCCATCTCTGTGTAAAGCGCACAAGCAGCCAGTTCGTTGACGTTTGTTTTCCCGATGGTTTCTTGTGCATTTCGATTGAGCTCGGCACTGCACACAACTTAGGCCAACTTTCATCAACTTCCCCCAATTTCACTTCCAGCGTCCGGTAAACGATCGAGCTACTTTCAAACACATTGTCACTACGCTATATTCTCTCTCCCACTGGCTGTGCGCTTAGTAGCGAGTTCTCGACTTTATCAACACTTTGAACGGTCGGTACTTTTCCACAAACACAGTCCGATGCACATACACCGGATAGGGTCGATCGACGTTAAAGACAATCGGTTTCGGCACGTGTATCACTTCCTTTTCGTGTACGGGCACTTTCACCGGAACGGGCACTTCGTACGGGCGATCAACAGGCACCTCAACCTTCTTCTCCACGATTACCGGCACCTTCTTCTCGATAAACACGGGCACCTTGCGCTCGATGTGAACCGGATAGGGGACAGCTATCGTTACCGGAGGCGGTAACTTCTTGCCCTTTTTCTTCACCCGTGGAATCTTCTGATGGATACCGAGCTGCGCAAGAAGCTCGGCGTTGTTGAAGGAGTCCGGCTGATCTTCGCTCGATTCGTCAGACTCCGCGACTCCGTTCGGAAGATGGTGTTGGTGGTGGTGATGATGATGATGATGATCGTGCTCTTCGTATTCGATTTCTACAGATTCGTTATCGTCATAAGGATTGGCTGCACCGTGATTCACCCCACCTGTTTCGTGATGCTCCTCACCTTCGTCCGTCTCGTAGCTCCCATCCGTTTCGTAGTAACCCTCGTCTGAATCGTCCGATTTCGCAATGTTTCGCCACGATGCTCCCTGTACGGGTGTTTGATGCCAGCAGAATATCACCAACAGCAACAGACAGCAATGTCCTATCAGCAGATCTCGTCCGAGTTTCCACCGTCGCTGCCCTGACGATCCGCCAAAAGTCACTTTTGGTAAGGTTTCGAACAACAGTGTTGAACAAATCTGCGCCGGAAAAAGATCGCCGATCGAGAATGTATTGAAGAAAAAGAAGATCATTCTAAACATCTTCAACATCTGTCCAACAATACCTACTTCCATGTTCGAACTTGCCAAGGGTTCGTACCACCCACCGCGGACGTCCAGCCACCGGAACCGATCATACAGCACTGACCGCGTGCATCTTCCGCTCGGATACTTTTATAACCTCGTCCAAAGTGACTTGGTTCGACCGGATCCGGACAAACAGTTCCATTACGTCCCCTATGCGTGCCGCAGATCACCTTCCGCCAGCACGAAAGAGTTATCTCGCCACTACCTGGGGAGGGAGTCCAATGGTAACATTATGCTCCAAAAGAGACGTGGTGCGAGATGCCAACATTTGCATCTCGCACACATTGCTTCAAATCATACGCCACATTGCGCACCACAACATCTTCCACCACCGTTGGCCTCTCCTTCGGCAATCGCCAAAGCGCATCACGCAGATGAACTTTCTCATCGCGTTTGTCGATGCGGCTAGCAGCTGTGGTGTGCGCTTTGATGCTTTGAATACATTTCTGTGTTACAATGTTACATCACCGTTTCCACAACCACCACTACCATCACGCCACCATCCCAGTATCCAGTTGTGATGTCGGGTCAAGCCCGCCGAATGACAGACGTCCACGGGTCGACAGGACGTCTAGTGGTGCGGATTTATGGCTCGAGCACCAATATTATTTGAACACGAAGGTTACGATTGCGGAGAAGGTAAGCATTACAATTATCACAATAAATTATTCATGCTTTGGATGCGTCAATAAAGGGAACGCCTCGGTCGAATGAAGCGGAAAACGGAGTAAAAGAAAACAATCGATGTCAGAGTGGTTGTTTGGGGGTTTTGGGTGAAAGAGCTTTACTAAAGCTTTAGATGGTTGATGATGATGTTAAAGCCGTTATAAAATATCACTTCCCTGATGGGTTAAGCATTTCAGCTTCACTGTAACACGATCACGTTGGGAAGGGGTTCGAAATGAAAAATTGAGCTTAATTGTTTAAATTAAAAGTTCGTCGCTTAGTAAATTGAACGGATTTAGAGCTTTAAACGCGTAAGAAATATAACGAACAGGCTCTTAAGTTACACCAAATTTGTGTAAACATTTTAAATTAAATGTATTTTATATTTTATAATTTTATATTATATAATCTTAAAATAATCTTTTTCGTAAAGTATTAAGCATTAAAGTTGCACTCGTGGCTGCTGGTGAGTGAAATACTGGTAGCGACAATATACTTTCTCACGAAGAAACCGGTACCTAATCACATCTTTAACGTTTCATTCAACGACTATCTCCCCAGTTTCGGGTATATGTAAGCAAGAGTAAGCAATTACTGGCAGCATAATGTGTCTTGAAGCAAGGGATGTCATATTGTATTCACCTGTCTACATCAGATGCTTTAGTTTAATGTACCTGAAAAATATGGCAACGATTCGTCACAAATTTTATTGCAAAAGATTTACAAAAATGCCTGAAAAATACGAAATAAACAATGCACTTATTTAGTATTATTTGTATTCATTTGTACGAGGATTACCTTCCATTTTTACAAGTTCACTATGTGAAGGTATAAAAAATGTGAAGTATAAAAAAGTATGTGAAGTATAAAAAAAGATGTAAAGGAAATTCAATAAACCAAACCCAACTTTTATGACCGATTTATTATGAACATTTATTTTATGCAACTTATGAAGTTGCAAAATTGATGTTCTATTGTTTGTTTTATTTCTTTTTTATACTTCTTCAATAATTTGGCCTTAGGCCAGGTTCTTTTGGCTACAGTAATTGTAAGGTTTAAATGGTAAACTAGCGATCATTGTAATAATTTCTTGAGTACAATTTTGTTAAGGATGATTGTTTTTTTGCAGAACGTATAAGCAAAGTGAAGTAAAGATTTAGTGATGAACGTTTTAGTGATATCAATTTGATATACCAATATCCCGGATCAAATTTTTCATTCAGATTTTGAAAAATCTGATATAAAAATACACTACACACAACCGTGCCTGAAGTTAAAGTAGCAAAGAAGAAGAACTCTTCACCGAAGAAGTAGAGTAGGAAGAAGAAAAATAATAAGCTAGCACAAAATTTCTTGTAAATACGAATAATAGTTGTAACAAACACAATCATGTTTCGAGCAATTGAATTGCTTTTCGAAAACGTCCACAATAATCAAATAATTTTTCATTTACTATTTCTTCAAAATCTTACCAATCATTATTACAAACACAAAGCACTCGCAAGTGACCAGCCCGATAGCGATAGCGCAAATGTAGCAACCGTTTCGAGCGGCAGGCAAATAAATACCTTCAAATTGCTATGAAGTAGGACATGGTCGTGTTTCAATATCTCACCGGTTCGAAGCTCACGTCCAATAGGGCGCCAATAGTAGTCGCCTGCAGTCGATATGAATTAAAATAATTCAATCATTGTGCTACAAGTGCACTACAACGTATTGGACCGCCCTGTGGGACGTTATGGAAATTATGTTCTCGCAAGTATCTCGCTTTAGTTTCTGATATCGAAATCAATCATCCGCACGCCAGCCGTTTGATAATCTGATAATTTATTTTCCCACCCTACCTACCTCCAAAGGGTGGGGTGGGGGTGGTTGGTGTTGGTTACCCTTAGTAAATTGAACGGATTTAGAGCTTTAAACGCGTAAGAAATATAACGAACAGGCTCTTAAGTTACACCAAATTTGTGTAAACATTTTAAATTAAATGTATTTTATATTTTATAATTTTATATTATATAATCTTAAAATAATCTTTTTCGTAAAGTATTAAGCATTAAAGTTGCACTCGTGGCTGCTGGTGAGTGAAATACTGGTAGCGACAATATACTTTCTCACGAAGAAACCGGTACCAAATCTCATCTTCAACGTTTCATTCAACGACTATCTCCCCAGCTTCGGGTATATGTAAGCAAGAGTAAGCAATTACTGGCAGCCTAATGTGTCTTGAAGTCAGGGTTGTCATTTTGTATACATATACCAGAAAAATACGGTAACGATCAAAAACGTCTGAAAAATACGAAATAAACAATGCAATACTTTTTATTTTGTATTATTTGTATTCATTTGTATGAGGATTACCTTTCATTCTTTCAAGTTAATGTATGTGAAGTATAAAAAAATAGATTTAAAGGAAATTCAATAAACCAAACCCAACTTTTATGACCGATTTATTATGAACATTTATTTTATGCAACTTATGAAGTTGCAAAATTGATGTTCTATTGTTTGTTTTATTTCTTTTTTATACTTCTTCAATAATTTGGCCTTAGGCCAGGTTCTTTTGGCTACAGTAATTGTAAGGTTTAAATGATAAACTAGCGATCATTGTAATAATTTTTTGAGTACAGTTTTGTTAAGGATGAAATATTTTGCAGAACGTATAAGCAAGGTGAAGTAAAGATTTGGTGATGAACGTTTTAGTGATATCAATTTGATATACCAATATCACGGATCAAAATTTTTCATTCCAGACGGATCACATATACTAGTTTTGAAAAATCTGATATAAAAATACACTATACACAACCGTGCCTGAAGTTAAAGTAGCAAAGAAGAAGAACTATTCACCGAAGAAGCAGAGTTGAAAGATGAAAAATAATAAGCAAGCACAAAAGTTCATGTAAATACGGATAATGGTTGTAACAAACACAATCAAGTTTCGAGCAATTGAATTGCTTTTCAAAACGTCCACAATAATCAAATAATTTTTCATTTACTATTTCTTCAAAATCTTACCAAACATTATTACAAACGCAAAGCATTCGCAAGTGACCAGCCCGATAGCGATAGCGCAAATGTAGCAACCGTTTCGATCGGCAGGCAAATAAATACCTTCAAATTGCTATGAAGTAGGACATGGTCGTGTTTCAATATCTCACCGGTTCGAAGCTCACGTCCAATAGGGCGCCAATAGTAGTCGCCTGCAGTCGATATGAATTAAAATAATTCAATCATTGTGCTACAAGTGCACTACAACGTATTGGACCGCCCTGTGGGACGTTATGGAAATTATGTTCTCGCAAGTATCTCGCTTTAGTTTCTGATATCGAAATCAATCATCCGCACGCCAGCCGTTTGATAATCTGATAATTTATTTTCCCACCCTACCTACCTCCAAAGGGTGGGGTGGGGGTGGTTGGTGTTGGTTACCGTTCTGCAGCCGGCAGGTCCGGAAAAGGGAATTATTGCAAATATTGTTTTCCAATACCAGTGAAGGGCGACTGGCGAGCAGAACGAATCCCGATTCCGGATCCCACCGGCCAAACGGGAAATGGTAGCGCTTCGAAATTAGAGTGATTTTATGAATGCATTCGTAATTAAAAGTATGCCACCTACCGTGGTCCAGCCAAACCGTTGCTTTCCCTTTTTTTCTCCAACTAAAACCGAACATGACCTCCCTCGATTCGCTTCCGTTCGATCGGTTTCGAGGTTGTGTCTGTGGTGTGTATGTTTGTGCGCGTGAGCTTAAATAAAAACACGTTGACGAATTGCAACTCTGGATACATTTCTCCCGCTGGTAGCAGCTGTGGCTTTGTGTGTACAACTGTGTATGTGTGAGTGTGCATTATGCCCAACAATCCATCCATCTCTTTCGCCCCATTCCCACAGTTCCAAATCACTGCAACTGCATCAAATTATAACAGCGTGCACATCGAAAGGCATCGATTTGAAAGACGGCTGGCACATTGGTGGAGCCAGTCTCACACCCGGACCACTAGCCGGCAGTGTGTCAATGCTGCAAAGGGCGTCAATTAGGGAGCGTGTTGAAAGGCTCGACGGACGCTGGAAAACAGGACATTTTAATCAAATGTGACTACCGAAAAACCCGTGCGCTCCCTGTTGGAGGTTTTGCCTTGCAATGGTTTAATTAGAGAGTGGAAGGCGTTAATTTCTTGCACCGAAAGCGACGACACAGCTTGAGTTTCGCTTTTTTCCATCAACCTGCCTGCCCTTCCTTCATGTGAAGCGTGTGGCGAGCTGCTGTGTGTATGCGTGCTGAGTTTTGATCAACTGAATGGGATTTTCTGATATTGGGGGGAATTAATTTCGAACACGATTGATCGATGGCTTTCAAAGACAGGATAGTTTTGTAATTGCACGTACTGCAGTTAATATTTTGATCGTGATCACAAACTGTAAAATGTATGATGTAACAGTAATCAATATGAATAAGCATTTAGATTTAAACAACTTATGACAGATCACAACTTTTCTTATTTCCACTTATACAAACTTTTAAGGCTGGATAACTGATTTTGTTTAATCGGCAACTGTTTCAATGTTGATAAAATTTAATACTAATAATCGTTGCCTTGACAACTGACGCATAAAGTACGTAGCCCTGTAAAGACCAGTGACGTACGCAGCCAAAAGAGGGGAAAGGCGGAGATCGGAGAGAGAAGACGATGACCGCGGTTACAAATGGCAGTAACTAACGAAATCGCGATATTACTTAGAAAAAAAAATACAAATAGTATACATTCCACATTAATTGGGAATGAATTGGGATATTTGGGAATTCTAATTTTTTTTTATTCTATTTTATTTTCAATACCGTAAGACAAATTTCCTTAGAAAATCACAGGGGTAAACCCGCTAGGGCATAAGATGAACAAAAAAATATATTTGGAAACATTACAAATGTTCGCATCGACCTGCAATAACGATCATCCAATCAAGTTTTTTTAGCAAGTTTCCCAACAGGTCGACTGTAAGGTCTTAAAAACTGTTAAGGCATGAACATCAAATCGAAAGTTAGTGAAATTGTGCATTATTTGAACGAAAGCTAAAAACTGAGATTGAGAAGAAGCGAAAGATGATGAGACTAATGTTAACAGCCTTTTTTCTCGCTTGTGTAAATGATGATGTATGAATGGATGAGTGAAAGGAAGTATGATTGAGTACGATTAGTGAAGGGTGTGGTACGGCACAGACGAAGTTGCATCGACCGACCGACTGAAGCATTCGACAGGCAAGCCTGCGAGAAGAGACAAGGAGACCACACATAGAGCTCCAAGGACCTCACTACAATCTGGACTTCGCATACGGATTTTGGAATGCTTGTCAACGATGCGTCCGATTACACCCGGGATAAGGTGTCCGATACTGTCCTCAGCTATGAACTGAAAATCGAATTAGGATGACGAAACACCTTGCATCATAACAACCGAATACACCCGGGATAAGGTGCCCTTTCACGGTTTGGAGGAGGTAATGTCTTCCAACCTATGTGAACTGTGTATTAATTGTAACTTAGAATAAGCAATACGGCCAGGCCGTCCTAAATGAACAAAAAACTCACTTTTGTATCTTTCTAATTCGGATAACCTCTGCCAATTAATGTTTGATTCATACTTAAAGAAAATATAATTCTTTTAGTAATCTTTCATCTCGGTTATTGAGGTTAGAGACCCTATATAAAACTTAGGCACAGGAGGCTTAAAAAATAGATCCGATTTTGATCTTGGCCGGTTTCAGCTTAATAAAATGTTGTCTAAACCTAAGCCATGGAAGACCGGTAATGGCAGAGCTTTTAATGTTGTAGAAAACTTTATGGTGTGAAAGAAAAAAGAAGACTTATAAAGACAGATCCGTTCGACCACTTTGCTGGCAACGGCAAAAAACAATGAAAATAAACACAAAATAAATGGCGAATGAATACTTCATTCGTAATGAAGTGGATGAGAAAGCAAATATAGTCAAAATTAAACTATTATGTCACATGGGCATATTCTACGCTGTGAAAGAAGTGAACGATGACAATACCAGTGAAAGCGATTTTTTGGAGATAGGTAATAACAAAACCATTTTAGCAACATAAAAATATTCTGCTAATATTGGGAATGCTAGAACAATGTTGCTCCATCACGATGTTTCTTGACGATGGATTAGCTGTACACATGTAACATATCCGCCGGTTCATTACTGTCTCATCTCCTCCCATGTGTGTCAGCCACATAGCAGGGCTGCTGAAATTACATCCACATCAGTTCGTCTCACTAACCTTTAAAATGATTCGCGCGTCTATTTCCAGAAATCCGGCACCAGAAATGGTGTATCTTAATTCCACGAATGACGCCGTCCATATGACAGTCAATTGCGTCACTGAACAGCTCTACCGAGCGATACCCCACTCCCATCCATATGCACGTGTTTTGAGCTCGCTTCATCCAAAACACGATCGATACAGATTGCTTCTAAAAACATTGCAATCGAACCTCGCATTTTACAGAATTTGGCCCCCACCAGCTTCTAGCCAAACAAAGCCGTTGTGTCAGCATAAGTTGACGTTCAAGAGTAGCCAGCGTTGTAACATTGTTGTCATTTATTTGGATGGATTTTAAGAAACCACTCGACTGTTTTAAAACATTCTCATCCACACGGTGCTCCGGGAATGTGTGTGTGTGTATGTGCTGGCGAAATACTGCTGTACCGTGCTGATAATGCCATCAAATGCACTGGAAGTCCTTAATGCCGTAAGTGTTTTGCAAACAGTGCCCGGGCCGAAGCTAGGCGTCCTCATCCTAACTACAGAAGCGTTCGGGAACGCACGGTGGAAGTGGATACCGCTTGTCCATCCACTCCATTGCGACAGCTTTTGCCGTTTTGTGTCGTGCTCAACTGCTCATCGAACAACGGCAGGAAATTGAAGGCCCGAGCCGAGCAGTCTGCCTTTCCCGTAAACACACCGATGGCCGATTGGCACAAAACGGAACGGACGCTCACTTGCGCAACATTTAGAATGCGCCGAACGCGAGAGAAGCAAGCAGCCTGAAGAAGCAGTAACACACATCACAAGCTGCGATACGGGTAAGCAGCTGTTCCAGGCATTGGAAAAGGTTCTTTTCCACATTCCTGCAAGGCTGCAAGAAGACATCCTGCAGGTTGATCTGTGAAACGAAACAGGACGCAATGCAACCAATAAATAAATTATCATCAGGTGTTCCCTTACATCCGGTTGATAAAGAAAGTGCATTTATGCTTTCCTTTTAATCGGCAAAAAGTGGGAAGAAAAACAAAGAAAAGCACCCCGTTCGTTCGGTTTTGTCGAGAATCGAAGTTTCGACGACATCGCCCCGTATCTTTCGATATTGCCACGAACAAGCTGTCCGCTTTAGGAAGATGGGGCCCAACAAATGAGTAACGAATGACGATGAGATAAGTGTTCTCAGGACAATGCTGGGAACGTACATTTTCCCATTCGCCCATTCCCACTTGCTCTATTTCCGGGAGGTTGTCTCCACACGACACTGAACCGAACTGCACAAACACACACACACACAGAGGGGATAAACAAGCGGCTTAAGGTCGATCGGGTTCCGACCGGGCTCTCTCACGTGTGCTGTCATTTGCTCCATCCAATCCGTGACAGATACACGCCCGAATGCAGGCAACCCGTGTGGCATGAATCTCGCTTTAGGAAACTAATTCTTTGGCGGTATTATTTCAATCAACCGGAACGATCCACTTGTTTTATGGGCACCATGGTTTTTTTTTACAGGACAGGACCTACCCTTGCCGGAGTGCGAAAGAGGAGATGCATGGTGCTGTGCCGTTTTGTTTTGCTGAAACCGTATAACGAGCTTTTACAGTTTTGTTTCACAACGTTTTTGTCCCTGTGCGTTTTTTTGTTCTCCCCAGGAGGTTTTTTGTCCTTCTTTCCCCCGTGTACACTTCCAGCTTTATACGGAAGTTTATTCTCACGTGACCATTTGTTCACGTGTGCAGCCAGATGCATCTTGCTGGATTCCTACCTATCTAGTCCGTTTCGTTTTAGCTCCTGGTGCAAAACTTTTCTTTTTCTCAGAACGGGTTTGAAAAACGGAATAGACTTTGAGCGAAAAGCGAGCAGTTTATTTTTATTTCCAATCCCATCCCGTTGTGAGTTTTTCACGCTTGCCATTTTTCTTCTTCGAGTGAATCGCTATTTGGCGATGTGGCACACGTTAAGTGAATATGAGAATATGAAATCCACTGACGGCGCGAACCATCCAACCGGTGCCGGATTTTTAGTGACAGACAAACGACCCAACACCGTCCGGGTGGGGTTGGGGTGCAATAAATTTTGCCCTTCCCCTTTAAGCCAGTTCTCTATCAAGCGTTCGCTTAAACCGCGATGTCCCAGCATTGTTTTTCCTCGAAACGCCACACTATGCCATGCATTGGTGCATTTATGTTCCCACTAACGGGTGCGCTTATTGAGTTTAGCTAGTTTTATGCTCACTGCGAAGAAGCTCGAAGCATTCATTTTTTTTTCTTTCTCTGTCTCTGTGTCCGCAGGCTTCCACCTATCCTTCCGTTTTTATTTGTTCCCTGACCGAATCGAAAAGGACACCAGTCGTAGACGAGTCTTCTTGAGTATGGTTTCGGTAGCCAATGCCACCTGCCAATATTATTATTTATGGAGCGCCACTGTCGAGTGCTTCGGGTGTGTCTCGGCTGTGCATATTTCAGTTGCATTTTGTCTCGTTGTTCGTTCTCCCTGTTTGTTTCACCTGTGACGCAACCGTAGTGGACCGTCTTCCGATTTTGGCGGATCCGTACGCTCTCGCGGGGTTTGTGTGTCGAAATGCAACCTTGATGGTGCACTTTATGGTAAATCTATTCGTGCCAAACGGGCACATACCCGACATATGGCCGGAATGATTCCACCCTCATGGAAGTGGCCAGATAATGTTTATGGATAAATTACCAGTCGTTACGGGGGTGCGCTTGTGGGGAAGTCGTACACAGCAATTCAATAAACGGCTGCAATAACTTTGAAGCTTCGGTCGGTCGTGTGTAGCCACGTTATCTCGTTCAATTCTTTTCGAAGCTTTCGAAGACGCCTTAAGGTACGGGATCGCCTGACGCGAGATACTTTCAATACTGGTGGATTTTTTTTTCTTTGCTTTCATGATTGTTCTACCTTACTATCCAAATAAATCGATAGTTTAATAATAATAATAAAATTGATCGCTGTTAGCTGGTCGCGACATATTAAACGCTACTATAACCATCTATTATCGAGGGAATGCTAAATATGGTTTAGTGTTTGGGAGGTGTTGCCAAGTACACGAAATGGTATTTTTTGCTTTAAGATGCAAAATAAATACTAGCTGCTAATAGGATTGTCCTGTTTTAGTATGAAACATGAAAAACAAATAATAGTGACTGTAAAGGTTATGTTAATTTATTTAAGAGTTCTTCATTTTTAAAGTAGCTAATGAAAATAAAGTATTGATATGTAGAATGCGACTTACTTTCTTATTAGGCACTATAATGTATTCGCAATGTCGACTTATAGTAGAAGTCCTAGATACCAGAAACAGTTTAGTACTGTCATTTATCAATTCAATATTATGGATTTTCTCTAAGGACTGAATTGTCTGATGCCATTCTCTCAATATGATAAGTCCATTGAAGCATACACAGTTTACTTTTTTATTTATAAAGAAAAGCCTGACTGTATTTGCTGGTTAATGATCTCAATGTGTTGCATGATTGTGAGATTATTTCACAGGGTTTAAGCCTCGCTGTAGCATGATCAGTTGGTAGCCGGTATCCTTGCACGTATTCCAGCATTCTATGCTGTCAGTGCTGGCTTGTAATCTAAAATAGATGAAGTATAGGACGACATCAAACCCGAGATCGTATTCCGCTTGATCGATCCTTTGGTAGCCTTCTACTACACAAGAAATCCACATATCAATGATGTCTATGTCAACATCGTAAACCTGGATCTGCTTTGACTTACAAAGCAGGTCTTTGAAGTTTTCACTACCAGCTATTCTCTCTAGCGCCAGGTTTGATCAGGAAAGTTAAAGTTTCCATCAATGATTACCCGACATGTGATATTGGTCATTGTCATTGTTGGCCAAAAAAAGTCATCAGAATATTGTAACTGGATGCAGAAAGTTGTAACTACGTCTCAGAAACAGCAGCAAATTAGATATCTTGGTATGTCGTGCAATCATTAAAGGTATTAAATAACAATCGTCCCTTCATGTCATTTGAGATTGTAATTTCACACTATGTTAACGATAATTACACTTTGATTACAAGCCGATCACCATTGATAGTAGATGGTGTAACATAATCTTAGAGGAATCCCACAATCTTCTACATATTATTTTTGGTGTGTTGTTAAAAGTTCTACACTTGAGTTTTACACTAACACATGAGCATCTTTTACATTCGCGAATATGTGTGTTAGCTAATGAAATTAATACTTTTTCTTTTACATTTATTTCATCTAAAAGTGTTGTTTTATACATTTACGACTTCGTTTAATTTTAAAGTTTAACTATAATTTATTCATTAAGTGGCAAAATAGTGTTTATCGAAAAGGTTGCTTTAAAATATGTTCTACCATTGATCTTTGTTTATATTTCATAACTGTTTATATAAAGATTTTAAGTTTTTCTGCTGTAAATAGAATTGTTTAGAATTAATACAGGGTGAACTTAATGGAACATTTATTATTTTTATGAAACAGGCAGTAATAAGTCCAGAACTGGAAAACAAAATCTTTTTTCTGATCAAAACTACACATAATTCTGTTTAACGCTATTTAAAATAACAAGATACTAAACGCCTTGATTGCTAAATGTTTATGACATTAATTAGCATTACTAGGAAAATACAGTTTTTGCACCGACGAGATGCCTCCATCGCCATCGGTGGTAAAAAGTAGCAAAACTTAATCTGTCATCAACACTTTCTTCAAGTAAAAGCTACTACGTGCCTGTTGGCACTGATCGTCCGATACGGTTATAAGTTACATTTATTGACGACTATGCTACCTAAACACCCAGTCAGCGACTTGCTGCTGGGCAAAATTCCTTCGCTAAATGCTTTGATAGACTCTTTGTACACTAAATACACATCCTGCCGTATCCAGGAACTCCGTATAAAATCACTCCACGCTCCATTTTTCATTACCGTTATCTAATTGTCCCGTCTATTCCCATATTTCCCGACCATATCTCCGTCGTGCTTCGTGCCATTCCAGCCAGGATCTAGACTTGCATGTAACGGTCGAAAAAAAAAACAAGGAAGAAATAACTAACAACTCATCTATTCCGAGCCGCGAAAGAACGAAGCTGAACTGTAAACACGGATTTTCATGCCAACTGCACGTATTTCATCGTGAATCGTTTGCGTGGGAAAGTTGAAACCACGAGGAACCAGGACCTGTCTCGGGCGAGGAACCAGTCAGGACGTTCGGTTCACCAGAAGCCGCACTTGAACACGTTTCGCGACCGAAGCATGTAAAGCTAGCGCCTCCGACACTCGGAGCATTTTCGGTGACGTGTGGCTCCGGCGAGTGAGGCATTAGCATATCGGCATCAGATAAAGCGTTGAAATAGTGCTTTCGATTCCTTTCCGCAGCTCGTTATTTTAATTCACGTTCGAAATTAGAAATAAGCTCATTTTCTTCGGCCGCTGAAACCGGTGAGCTCTTGTTCGATTCGATTCCCGATTGGTCGGCGTACGATAAGCGGACGAGCAACATCGGCGAAGGAGCTGGCGCTGGGAAGAAGCTTCTTTGGCTAGAAATTCCGGAGACGCTTCATCGATGTAAGTACAAGCCATTATTCGTACCGAGCGCCTTCGGCAGGCGACGAGTAGGATGGCATCGCGGCGCTTTGTGGATTATTAATTTCCATTGTGTGCAGCGCACAATAACGGTATGGTTTTGTGTGGAAGCAATTTGCCCTATAGTGCCCGCAAAAACAATGGCTTCGATCTGCGACCTGGTCGATGAGCGAACGCAGTCGAACCGGCTGCAAACCGGATCGAAGAGAATTTGATTAGGCGAAGCTGGTAGCTACGTAGACGTAAGCACCACCAATCCGCAGATACCCTATATCCACGGCTATCCTCCCTTGAAAAGGACACCTTTGCAGATCCACAAAATCTAACCACTAGCAAAACTATCTCCACCGAAGGGACACAGTAAACGGGCCTGCGGCACGATTCGTACAGACGGGAAAGTTTGTACGCACCCTCGCACCAAGGCACAGTGCACGGTCCGAGTGTGGTGGTCCTTAAGAAAGTGCACCAGAGGAGACAGCAGGGACGTGGGAAACAATGACTTCATTGAATGTGCTTTGCAAGCGTTCCGTCTGCGCACCGGGGATGGACCCGTTTGCACACGTTTTTCACCTGACCTGGGCAATAGTTTCCAAGGCATCACCGACAGCAGGAAACCGCCGACCCAACCGACGCAAACAGTGGGCAAGGCATTCCAATTAGGGCGTAATGAATTAGGGCCACGTCCACGGTTTCGACCCGCTTTCGAGCCGGCCTTCAAGCACTTCGAGCCCGGAGATCTTCAGCATCGGATAAACGCAATGGACCATTTATCGATGATATATCTTTATGGTTTGTTTACCGACAGCGAATTTCTGCAGCGTCGTATCCTGTGGTATCGATGACAAAGAAGAAGAACTACGTGACCAGAAAGGGTCGCAATCACATTGGCCGCCGTAGGTCAAGGGGTGATCCCGTTGATTGGGGTTGTGCGCGGTGGGTCGGTGTTTTGCGTAGCATAGGCTGGAGTGGCAGGGTAATAAATTTTCTGTGCAACGAATTAATCGCTGCATTTCGTGGAATTGCCGGTTCCGATAAGGCCGATTGAAGTCACAGGATAATCATGCTTCGGTTACTGAAACTTCAAGTTTGGCCGCTTGAGTGTTGGTCCGCGCTGGAATTGTAAATTAATCGCTGCATTTCGTGGAATTGCCGGTTCCGATAAGGCCGATTGAAGTCACAGGATAATCATGCTTCGGTTACTGAAACTTCAAGTTTGGCCGCTTGAGTGTTGGTCCGCGCTGGAATTGTAAATTACGAATTAATGAACCATATTTCGGACCACCCGGTACGGCTGTACGAAATACACACTTTATCGGTGAAATTGTTTAGCAATAAGTTGACGAAATTGGGTACCGGTTTTGAAATTGAGTTGTGCCTTATATTAATTTAATTTTGCTTGGACTGGTCTGTATTTGAAGTCGAGGAATGTTTACATCGACTTTTGGAACTATTTCGACAACTATCCGTTCTCGAACGTTCTCAGGAGTGTGTCCTTAGAAGCAATTACTTTCTTAAAGTTGTTAAAACCACTCTTGTGTGAATTTAATAATTTACTCAGGACATTTTCCGAGTATACAGAATTGACGTCAAATTAATTAAATAAAAACATGTTACCCTTAAGAATATTTTCTAAGGACTGATACGAAGAAACTATTTGATGTTTTTAGCAAAACTAGCAGGAAGGAATATTCTATGGTTATCATCCGCATATGTGCCAACGCAGCCTTAGAATATTACAATATCGTTGCACCAAATATTGTAAGATCTTTGTAGTATTCCTGGATTTTAGCTCTTGATTCTTGTAGACGTCAGATTACATTGAACAAATCTTTAACTATAAGCGAATTCAACAAAATTTAATCATTAGATGTATAGATAACACTCTATTCACCATGGTACACTTAGTTTATAGGCATCTGGTTTCTACTTACTTAACCTACTGAATGTAGAAAATATTTACCAATTTCCATAAACGATCAGCATTCCCCAATCTAATGCATTGAAAATAATACTTCATTTCGATTGTTGCGGTACAAGCAAACATATGGACACCATTGAAAGCATGCTGCAACATGCTACCAACAGTTCGATTTTGCATGTCAAATGAGAGCCGGTACAACTAAATTCCACATACCTTGCAGGGCATGGGTGTTTTTGTTATGGCCCTTCTTCTTTACAATATTATACTAATTGTGGAGAAAAAATCATCAGTACCATAATTACCTCTGTATAATGCACTATGCGGCACCTAGAGTTCATACCGTTTTAACTTCAAACAAGTATCGCTTCCACTCACTTCCATGCCCTAATGAGGATTTGGAGTGATTCCGAGTAAGCTGCCACCGAGTGCCCGCTGCTTCCTTCCACACCGGTGAAGGCACGCGCGTCGAAGAGAAGCGCACCAACTATAAATATGCCAGTTGTGGGAGGTTCCTCAATCATTGCAGTGTGCAACATTGAAACGATCGGAAGTACAGCATGAAAGTAAGTAGCAAGTGACGAGTGATCTAGTGTCTAGTGTGTGTGTGTGTGTGTGTTTGAGTGCCAGCGTTTTACATAATTGTTTATGTTCTTTCAAAATCCCTAGAACATTGTGTTAACCCTTTTGGTGCTAGCCGCACAACGATCCTCGGCGGTAATTGTGTCCCAACGAGAGGCTCCCGCTAAACGGTTCATTCCTCTCGGAACGTCCGAGCACGTCATTTCGGCACACACCTTTGACACCAAGAACCCGGAACCATGGGGCAACAAGCAGTTTAAGGAGATCACCATCACCAAAAACGTTCCCGTACCGTACCCGATCAAGGTGGAGCGTCATGTCGCCGTTCCGGTGAAGATACCGGTGCCGATCGCTATCCACAACAAGATACCGATCGTGGTCGAGCGCAAGATTCCGGTGTACGTGGAGAAACCGGTACCGGTTCAGGTTGATCGGCCGGTTCCGTACGCGCTGCCGGTCGAGATACCCGTCTTCCATAAGGTCGCCTTCGAAGTGCCAAAACCATACCCGGTGCACGTCCCGAAACCCTATCCAGTGTACATCAAGAAACCGATCTTTGTGAAGCAGAAGGTCCAACATCAGAAAAGCACCGTCAACCGGGTGAAGAAGAGCCCCAAACAGAGCGTTGTGAAGACGATGAAAGCTTGAGTGTGATGTCGATGAACCGGTTGCTGCAACCGGTTCGTGCTGTCATTTCGTCCATGTTGGATCGTTATTGTTATTATTTTGTTAAAACTTACTACAATAAAAAACAGACTACAGCGCGACAACGGGCGTTGCGAAGGCGCAGTTAGCGTTGCACTACCAACGCACCCCCGTCTGTAGCATGTGTTCAGTAGAAGGAATCGGTGCATAGTTTGTTTGTGTACAGTAAAGTACCGCGTCCGGTGGGCGTCGTACGATGAAAAATGGCAACCATTGCAATGGTCCGTGCACACAGCAAATTAGTCTCTTCAAGTTCAAGTACCTCATCGCGGTGAGTGCAAATATTGTTTCGTCACTCAACCATGTTCCACCACTACCACCCCGCGTCCCATCCCCCGAACGAAATCCGAGTGCGAATTCATTACGCAAAGTGCTAATTAACTCGCACACGCATCACGCCCTCGGGGCGGCATCGGCATCCTGACAGGGCAGTTTGCTTTAACGGAAGCAGAGCCCATTTTCTTGGCCGACTCCCACGCCTTGGCCACCGGGTTTCGGGTGCTCAATTTTCGTCCCGTGCGCCTCAAACCGGTAACAACTCGGCGGTCCCGCGATCTTAGTAATCCGATAAACGGGCCGATCAAACTTCAAACGGAAGTGTTCATGCTCACGGCTTCAAAACCTAATTTCTTCTCTCGCCGGTAATTAAATCTACCGCGGCATCGATGGCGTAACACTGGAACCGTTAGACAACATAAACAGAAAGTGAGGCGAAATTAGGACATGCTAGGAAACTTCTGTCGCTGTTGATACAAACTTTACTGCACCGCGGGTTTTCTCTCTGTCGCTCTCGCTTTCTTCGTATAGCTCTTCTTCTGATTGGTGGCAGTGTTTATCGGGCTTTTCTTTTCCTTTGGACTGCCTGAAGCATGCACGAAAGAACAGCAGCTGGATCGATTTGCTGGACGGTGTTGATGGTGGGCGTCCAGTGTTTTGTGAAATTTTACTAAATGTTCTGTGTCTGTTACCAGACACACTTTTAAGCAAATCAAATACAAACGTACATTTTTATCGACTTAATAGAATTTATTTATTTTTTTCATTTATTTGTAGAGACATTGGGTCTTTAAGTCTCGCTTCTTAGTACTTAAAAATCTTTAGTATCCTTTAATCCTATAATTACAAATCAGTACGGTTTTGTATTATGGCATGCGTCAGCAAACACTTTGGGAAAAGTCCTTTATTTTTTGTTTGTTCACTCCAACATAAGCAACCTACAGTGTTCAATTTTTGGATTAATGTCTCAAATCCCTAGATATGCTGATATGTAAGAGATATTTGAAGTTATTGTCTAACTTTTTTCAAAATTTAATCATGAAATCGAATACAAAGTTCGTTAGATGTTTTTTTTCAGGAACAAAATCCAATTATAAATAATTAAGTAATTGTAACCATTGTACAAAATGATTCGATTATTTATTTCGCTAGTTCGATAGCTCGTCCCAAAACGATTAGAGGAATACTGATTGAGTATCTACTACTACTGTATATATGTTTAATATGTTTAATATATTATTTATTAACGGACTTTCAGGTAGCCCACTTAATATCGTTAACAGATTACAATTATTTACTCCGACCGCCTCGTTCTCATAGCTCGCTCATGGAGAATATCCGCCGCTGACGAACCGGACTCAAACTCCTCGCTGGCTACATTGAGCGATCGGAACATCTGAACCAGGGGATTACGAGAACCAAAGGTAGTTCGGGGTTCCGTGATTGCCAGTAATGCGCGGGATCGGAGCGCCCTGGCAGGGACATACAGTGATACCGACGACAGGAGCGTTGGGTAATCGATTACACAGAAGCTATACATTTTTTCGCGACATTTTTACTCTCGCGAACATCTTTCAACATCCTTTCCTTTGCGTATAATACTTTGATAATACGATTAAACTCTTCAGAATTAATCATTTATTTATGACCATTACCATCACATCAGTCAATCATTAAATGTCCGGTCATAGGCTACAATTGTAGCACGAGCCTCACTCCATCGCTGAACACTTCGCTTAAGGTTATGGTCAAATGGAGTTGCTGGCCACTTGGTTGCTCGGCAACTTTCGGCATGGCTGGTCAATGGAAGTGGCTGGCAACATGGATAACTTTGACATCCACCAAACGTCAAACGTGTGTTTGTTTTTGTTTTGATACAACCATATCAAAACTTAGATTATTTTGTGTGGCTGTTCTGCTTAAACTTGTTTATAGATCTTTTACTTAAACTATGAATAATTATAAATTGCAATGTCCAGAACTACTCGAGTCATCGATATCGATTTTGGAGTGGAGAATTCCATCGCCTTTTCCCGGAGCTTTTTCCCGAAGCTTTTTCCCGGAGCGGCAGGAACGTCATCTAACGACCAAGGTGAATATAGGAATGTTGCTGGCAAAAATACAAACTGGATTGAATCTGGCCAGCAACAAAGTGGCTGGCAACTTTTCAAGCTGTCAAATTCCATACATTTCGCCAGCAACATTCGCCCAGCCACTCCATTTGACCATACCCTAAGTCTTCGTATAGCACAATTAACGAGACAAGTTTCTTCAAGACATGAAGAAATAAAAAAGACATAAACCAGAATATATGAAGTTGCGTAAACTCACAAACCAATTCAGTGCAAACACATTTAGATAAGGAATGTGTCTCAAATGCTTAAAACTTTTTTTGGTATATTATTTTAAAGAAAGTTTCTCTTCTCTTCTTCTTTCTTGGCCTAACGACCTCTTAGGTCATGCCTGCCATTTTTGGCTTACTAAACTTATTATTACCGCATAGTTGGATAGCCAGTCCTCACTATGGGGGAACGGCCCAGATGAGACTTGAACCCCGGTCCTGCCGTGTGAAGACCGGCGCCGCTGTCGCATCTACCACCGGGCCACCCCTTTAAAGAAAGTTGAATACCTTCAATTTCCATTCGAATGCGTTTTGGCAGCAGCATTTCTATTAATACCGTCATTATCATGGATCTAGCATGTCTCATGGAGGACCAGCTACAATATGAATAGCTAAGGTTCAATGATCGATAGGTAGAAAGCTGTATTTTACCATACCGGTTGACATCTCTTCTCAGTCTAAAAATACCATCATCAAGATGAGATGAAGCAGTAAGTTTATCCAACAATGATAACAAATATAAATCGCTCGAACATTAAATTGAATATGCATATAGGAATTTACTGCCCACGTTTAACAGCCATTCGAAATGTCAAATGCTCGTCGTCCCTATGCAGAGCAAACTAATAAAAACTAATAAAAACACGAATTATATAAAACTAACGTTTAGGTTGCCGTTCAATTCAAACTCTCGTAAAATTCCGCACCATTATTGGTATCGCCTCTAGGCTATCTCCATATCACTAGAGCCAATATCAATAAAACTCGGATGACGCTATATGATTAGGACCGTTTCTATAAAATCCGTACCAAACCTGGAGAAAAGGGCAATGCAGTCAATCATAACCGGAACGGTACCACTTCCTGACGGATCATTTCAATTTTACCGGCCACCGGATAGTGGCCCCATTACGGGAACTACTTTCCCATTTAATTCTTGGCACGGGTTTGTCAAATCGTGCGGTAAACTAAATGGTGACCATTATGCAAAAAAGCCTCCCATCTTGCATGATTTCAGCTCGACCCGCTCACACACGCACATCCATACATTTTCTGTGGTCGATTAAATTCTCGCCCGCTTTCCGTTGCGTGCGTGAGAACCCCGTACGCAAGACCGGTGGCCACTTAACTCAAATATTGCTCCTAATTAAACCCGCTTATTCATAAATACTATCGCACGGTACATCCGCTGTACGGTTGCCCAGGCGCCGCCAGTATCAATCGTTATTGTTATTGAAATTAGCATAATTTTCTGCAATAAACTATAACTTAATTTAACGCTAAAATTCCCAGCAATGCCCCGTGGGATGATGATGACCCCAATATCAATATATGTTAATCGTTATTGGGTGGCCATATTCGTTTTTCGGGCAGCCCGGTAGCCACATGCACGGTTCGGTGCCGATTCGTGTGCTGCATAATGCAGTTCGCTCAGTTCGGTACGCAGGGCCGGGACGACTCGCTATAGTCGTGTGGACCGGTGGGCGAGTCGGGTTTTTCTGGTGGGTACATTTGCAAGTTTACCATCTGGCAAAACACATGTCCGGTTTCGGGCAAAAGGGGTAATATTTCTGTTTGAAGGAAAACACCCCCTTGGCTTTCGAACGCATGTATGTATGTACCCGAAACCCGGAAGGGAATTGTTTTCCTTACTAAAATACGCTTCTATTTTTAACCTCAAATAATTACACACATACACACTGGCATGTCCGCACGGAGATGCAACGAAGCAAACGGTCCTTTTTCGATTCACCTGCCTGCCTGCCTGCCTGTATCAAATATCAATAGGAAAGCTGGCCGAAAAGTGGATTCTACGTAGTACGCAACCCTGCATTTAATCTCCTTCGGTGCGCTTCGGAATCGAAAGCGATTACGGCCAACCCTAAGCATATCGGTAAACCCCATCCAGAACTACTGCAATCGATAATTATCGGCACAGACGTTGGCGCAGGCAAGCAAGGACAAGCGCGTACAGGGAAACAATGCTCACACATACCACATGAATGCTTCCCATTCGAAATCTAATCCCTACAAGCACAGTGGATTGCACAGTGTGCGTTTCGGGCTGGTTACGGTTTTGCACAGGCCAGCGCGCGTCTTTAGAACCAGAGAGCCTGAGAGTTTGGGGCAGTGTTTTTGCGGCTCGGCTGGTGCTAAAAGCTCGACAAATTTTCATTTTCACGACAGCTTTTAATGGTAGCTATGTAGTCACACACACACATGCACACCGTTCGATCCAACCGTAAGGCAACGGAACATGGGCCATACCTTTGGGTGAGTTTTTGGTAAAGCCGACAGTAGCATAAAGCATGCTTTAGGGTGCCTTTTAGTTTTTAACCATAGTAACAAGCATCCCCAGCAGACTCAATTCGCTCGATCGCTTGTGTTGCGGTTTTCCGGATCAAGGAATGTTCGGTCGTGAGAGGCTTACTCTCCTCCTCCCATGCTGACTTGTGACTGTTTTAATGTTCTTTTTGTGTTTTCCGCTGCACAGTGGTCAGCTACGAACTAAAATTACCTTTGTTTTTAAAGCTACAAGTATAAATTCATTTAAATCATACATTTTACTATCGAACGTTTACAAAATGCTCGAGAAAAATATGCAAAAGTTAGATCGCATGAGAGTTGCACTAACTCATAATTAGAATTATTTCAATTCCTACAGCCATAGTCTGTCATCAGAATGGTTGCATCGTTGGAGGACCCTCCCGATCTCAATGTGCTCGAACGCTTTTGTGTTCCAGGCTGCATGTAAAGCTTCAATCCTATAAGCCCGGTCCGAATTATACGTCCTGTTTCATCTTCCATCGAGATTTCGGTCAATCTCGATTTGATTCCCGGTGCGCTAATAATGATTGTGTTCCGTACTGTATGCCCGCGGGAGTATTAGTGAAAGTTTGACCAACCGCCGATGTTCGAGGCGCAACCGCAACGTGAATGTTTTACTGCGAACAATTTTGCGCCATGCGAGGAAAATTAAATTCCAACCGACCGATATTCAATATTGAATGCTAAAGCTAGATTACTTTTGCCCTCGGTCACCAAGTTGCGGGAAGCAGCAAGTGCTGGAAGTTATTTTCGATATCCGGTCGCTGGTCCGATCCCGGTACAACCCAATCATGACCCGGTGGAGGGTAGTTGTAAGGGGGAGGGGGTGCGAGGTTTATCGTAAATTAAAAAGAACCTCCCATTACCCCAGGATGCCCAGCAGCTCCAGATGCAACTGGTTGGCAGCGCGGCCGATTCGGATTCTGCGTCGCATCGGCGGGGCGCAAACTGCAACCGTACTTATTGGAGCGGCACTAATTTCCAATCAGGAATATTCCTGACCCGCGTCCCATGCTTTATGACGAGATTTAGATTTCATCGCGCTAACCAAACTGGCGAATCGAAGCTGGTGAAAATGTTCCATGCGTTTGCGAACGAAAATCACTTTCATCCGCCCAAGGGGATGGTGTCGGTAAAAAATGCATGATTAATTTTCCGTTCTACCTGGTGAATTGTCGTTTGGTTCGATGAGAATGAGAAGCAAAAAAGGAGCAAAACAATAAGGGAACAAAAAAATAAATAACCAGAATCGAAAGGATAAAAGGGCAATAAAAAGCGATGCAATTTGTGAGCACAGGTACTTTCGGCGATAAAACTGCAAGCACAAATCAAACGATTACTGTTCCGGGAAGCTTCGCCGGTTGGAGTATATGATTGCAATCAAATCGATACTATTGTAGGTTCGTTTTTTCTTTCCCAATGGTCGTTACCAGAGAGGAAATGTAAATTGTGAAATCCTTCGTTAATGTTGTGCGTGTTGAGCGATACATCAGTAAGAGTGACTTTAAGCCAAAGAAAGATTTTTCGGTAACAGAAGAGTATGTTTAGTTTAAAATTTTCAAAATTCAATTGACACAAATTCTTAGTTTTACAATATTCTTTTTTACAATGTTTACAATGTTCTTAAATTCACAATTCTGATTTAAGGAGTTGGAATTATTTTTTGTTAAATTTTTATTTATTTATTTAAGTAACAATATGACGGCCGAAGGCCGTATTGTCACCACCGCAGGTGATGACGACGTACAAATTCAAGATAGTTACAAGGCATTTTCTCCTTGTAATTTGCCTTATCCCGGGCATGTGAACGCGTTATGGTGGGTTGTAGTCCATGTTTATTGTTGTTGTTGTTGTGTGGTTGTAGGGCAGGCATAGTCCGGTTCAATAGCAGTAATTATTGTTTGTTTGATGTGTGGCTTGTTCTATTGCTGTAATGGTACTGTGCTTCATCCTTCCGATTTGCGGATCTGGAGAAAGAGAATAGACAAATATAGAGAAAACGAAACTCTGGACAGAACAAACAATCATTTGGTTGCGTCCAGTGTCCAACCAGCAGCCCAGCAGAGACAGTCCCAACCCAACCATGCCAGCGTTGAATTCAAAAATGATCGGCGAGTCTCATCCCGTAGCAGCAAGAGCGACTCCACTACTCTCGAGACTTAACCTGCCGATCACTCCCGAACCCAAAGCTAACATGGCCAAACCCGTCCTGCGACTGCTGAAATGGTATGGAGAACACTTTCACAGCCAAACAAGCCTGCCTCCTTTATACAGCAGTGTCGACATTGCGCGCGGATGCCATTGCTATGTCAACAGATCACCCGTATCTTATACAAAAAAAAAAACAAAAAACACGTAAGACAAAGACAACACAACATACAACAGGATGGAATAAGGAATGGTAGAATAATGGGGATGTGGAATCACAGGATAAGACCGTTGTCTCTGGCGAATTGGAAGATGAGCCTCATGTATGGGAGATCCCTGGTTGTCAGCACCCCTCTGATCTCTGTACCCGTTTGTCTGCCGATGCGCTCGACTGCGCTCATCAAGGAGGGTCTAGCGGTTTCGTACTCCACACAGGACCAGAGAAGGTGATCCACATCGTGGAATCCGTCACCGCAGCCACACGCTTTCGTCTGAGCCAGAGTTATACGCTGTAGATGAGCATTCAAAGCGAAATGATTCGACATCAGTCGAGACATCATTCGTATGAACGCACGATCTACAGAGAGCCCATCGAACCAAGGCCGCAAGGACAATTGCGGAGAGATCATGAAAAGAAAACGCCCGAGTTCATCTGCCTCCCACATGCTCTGCCAGCGCGACAGGAAAAGTTGCTGCGGAAAACGAAGGAACTCCTGGGCCGAGATGTTTCGGTCGTAAAATGCGCCTTCTGTGGCGCCTGTTTTGGCCAGTGAGTCTGCCTTCTCATTGCCGGGGATTCCACAATGAGCAGGGACCCAAATTGGCGATATCCTAAACGCCTTGTTGAACATTGAGCCAAGCAATTCTATGATTTTTATGATCAGGAAATCCTGACTCTTAACGGCCTTTGGGGATCTCAGTGCTTCGATAGCGCTAAGGCTATCTGTGAAAATGAAGTACTGGTCCGAAGGTCTCGCTGCTATCAAACATAGTGCGTAAAAGATTGCGGCTAGCTCTGCGGTGTAAATACTGCATGGCTGTCGAAAAACGCTTCGGTGAACTCTCTAAAAACACCAAAGCCGGTGCCCACCTCGGAGGATGATCCGTCAATGTAATACTGGCTTATTTGGTCTAAATGGCCATACTTATTCCTGAAAATGCCCGGAACTACCCTCGGGCGAAGATCATTCCGTATGGTCTTAATTTCCTCTTGCAACGAGGATCCTGTTGTTAAAAGGGAACTGTAGGACTCAGGAAGGGCAGCACGATTTAATGCCTGTGGAGCACTAGGATGCACTTGTAGGGCAACAAAATCTTCATAGGTCTTTAAGATTTTGCTCCTAGAACCTGTCTCTAGAAGCGCTCTAAAATTTTCTACTATCAAGGGATTTGATACTGAAGAACGGACTAGAAAGCGAAGCGACAGCTTTTCAAAACGAAGTTTGAGCGGCATCACTCCGGTCATCACTTCTAGGGACATGTTGTTTTTGTTAAATGTTTATTTATTAAATAGATCAATCGTTATTACATCTTGCATTCTTGCATCACTCTTCTTGGTTGTGTTGTTTGATTGTGCATAGTCATTATCTTTGTACCTTTTCGTTATTAAACAAAGTAAAGAATTAAATTAAAACCAAAGAACATTCAGAACCAAAAGGGGAACGAATTGCGGGGATCAAATGCCGTTCAGATTGTTTCATCGTACGCAGCACTGATTACCCAGCTACGGGTAAAACTAAGTTAAGAAATGCTAACCATAGCAGGCCGAAGACTACCGACATCCAAGCTTCTCTGTGAAACTGTCAAAAATCTCTTTAATATCCTGTAGTTAAAAACGGAAGCTTTATAATAAATTTGTATCGATATAAAGAGCTTTTCTCGTACACTCAAGTATGACCACAGGTTCAAATGTTTATCATACATACTCCTAAATGTATGCAATTGCTTGTCGCATCTAACACCTGCCTGTTTTAGCCTACACAAAATGAACAAGTTAACTTAAGTACTTGCTTTAATTTTCCACCCGGAAAAGTATTTACCACTTGTATCTTCAAAAAAGCTCTTCTCAGTACTGAGGTCTTATACTGAGAAATCCACTACTTGGTACAAAATCGCCTAGCAAGTGTCAAATGTGTTTGCACGTTGTTTTTTGTTTTTGCATCCAACTCACTCCCTCTTGGAAAAGGCACCGGGGTTTTCTCACTTTTATTTAACTTTAGCACAAAAACAATTGTCAATTTTTGAGAAATTGGGATTAAGATGAATTCGGTAACCTTTCACAGACCGAAACACTCAAAAGGTTGGGCGATGAACATGTGAAGCGATCGTGTGAAACAAACAAACAAGCAACATCAAAACCCATCAAACCTCACAATACCATCGGTCTACGGCAAACACATGCATGCATGTGTGAAGGAAGAAGACAGGGTGGTAGAAATGATAGAAACTCATTCATTCGCATTTAAATGGAACACTTGTGCTAACCGATACCGAAAAAGGACTAGAGCGAGCACTTCGGTAAAGGTTGATCGTCTTCTGCCGGGCTGTTGCTATGTTGAAGATGGCACCTTCCATAGGCACCAGTACTATGCACAGCGCTCTCGCCTTTGATGGTGTCTGGTTCATGATTATTTAAAAGCATTCGAGTGAAATAGCTTGTTTACTGGGGTGGCGCATCATCAACCGTCTGGAAAAGAACCGCTTGAGGCATTTAAAGTTTAATTGATTTCAGGGTTCTTATGTTTTGATTAATTTTTCAGACCTAAACATTTAACAAACGAATATAAAGATGCGACATATTTTATAGAACATTTTTTCTAATACTAAGTGTGAACTTTCTACTTCAATCATCCATGCATTCAGCGTCAAACGGCTATGCGCACCTAAGCAAAAGCGCTTTGAATTCTGTACCCATAGTCGTGCTCCACCCGTCAGTCATAAATATTCAATAAATCATTCACAACCACAGCGAGAGCGTGCGAATCGAACGCTGCTGGAAAGCGACACTCATTTTTTTTTTCGTTTTCGGCCATAATCACGACCATCTCAAACCAGGTGTGCACCATAGCAACTCCGTCCATTTCCATAGTCCCGTCGGAAAGCGCTGGTCCAGATTCACTGTCCGAAAGATGACAAGGCTCGGTAATTTACTGTCCCGGTGCGATGTCCACGTGCCACGGTAAAAATGTGGCGGGCGGCCGGCTCGACACAGACGACAACATCCAAAGAAGCCAACCGAAACGAAGCACAAACACAGCATTGAAGGTTGATCGAGCTGCGGGAATCGAAGGACCAGGATCAACTGACACTGTCCATTTATTATCGTCTTCATCAATGCCGGGCGCGTACCACGTCCCGCAGATAGTGCTTCCTGCGCTAGGCTCGCACACCATCCCGGCCATCGGAATTGGTCCGATGGGGATGGATTACCTCCCGGGACTGTCACCATCTCCGCAAGCAGTTCGATGCCGTCGTTTTGTTTTTTTTTTTTGTTTGTTGCGCCCCACTACGCTGACAATCACCTAGCCGAAGGTGTCAAGTAGAGAGAAAAAATTGATTTATTGCCTGGTGTGATGTTTTCGCTTGTGTGTGAGAGCTTTCTTTTTGTTCTTGCGCTGCTCGGCGTCCTCGTCGTGCGGTACTGTTATCCTTGGGCTTTCCGATGCAACTTGCCGTGGGTTGAGATGAAAGCTTTTTTTCCGCGACCCGTTCTACCGTTCCGCAGGACGCGCTAGCAATCGGTACCGTTCGGAATGGATTCCAGCGTACCCTTCGGTGGATTGGCTGCGTTTTCAATTGTCCACTCGCGGGAATTCGTTTGCCATCGTTCGTTTATTAGAATTTATTGCTCTGAGGCCTTAGCGATAGTGTCAGGCTCGAATGCTGCGAACGTCTGAACTACCCTGTCGTGGTTTGCGCCCCCTTTCGTTGTCGTCGCGGCCAACAGTTAGCGTCGGGTGAATGTATTGAGAGAACGATAATAAAAATCGATGGTTGCAATCACACAATCGTCGGAACAAAGAAGCCGAACGTATCGGGGACGGCAGCAAAACAAAAAGATAAATATTAACTACTGAGCTATCAAGTTTTTATTTATGATCTTGGCTTCTTAACATAAGGACAAAGGAGCGATATAGAGAAGAGAAACCCTGAGGTCTGCTGTTCTCGTTTAGTATATGGAAAATAATAAAAAAAAATTCTTACGTTTTTTCATTGATTTGATCACTGACTGATTAAAGTAGGTCCACCGATTGAAGTAATTAAAAACTTCTATAAGCTACTAGTTAGTGGCCTTATGAGTGTTCGCGGTGTCCTGTAGAATGATTCTTTTTTTACAAGATAATCTGCAATAATCGAAGGTTCAATATGCCGATCAAAACAACATATCCTGCTTGCTCCTGTTTGTGATATGACTGATCACATCGTAAAAGAAACTGATTCGTAAAATTGATGTTAACGCCTTATTGATAATAATTTAGGTGCTATCATCTTATTCTTATATGGTTTTACTTCCTCAATAGGTCTTGGACTGCCATTACTGGCTTCATTGGCTTGAAGACCAAATAAAGAATGTTGTCGCAAACGTCTTAGCAAAAACCTTTGGCTATTGGAAGTGTTCTTCTTTCTTGGCTTAACTAACTCTTAGGTCATGCCTGCCATTTTTGGCTTACTAGTCTTACTATTACCGCATGGTCCTCACTATGGGGGAACGGCCCAGATGAGACTTGAACCCTGGTCCTGCCGTGTCTCAAAGACCGACGCCACTGTCGCATCCACCACCGGGCCACCCCGGTGGAAGTATTACAAAAATAAAATGAAAGTTCGTAAGTCGCTCTTTCGCACTGATTGGCTGGAGCTTAATCATGAATTACAACTTTGGAAATTTCATAACATGTTCCATCTTGTTTTAATTAGGATATTTTTCGGCATGGATGATTGATCTTAAATTTTGACCCAAAGCACGATAAACTCTTCGCAATGTTGAGTATTGTTATTAGACTTCAGAGTAGAGATGGGCGAAATGATGGTTTGATCGGAATCGATGTCGGAGCGCTCCGAATTTTGCGGAATCGATTCCGAACAGTAGGTCCGGATCCGGGGCCCCTTGCAAGATGTGTTTTGCTAGTTCTTTCAAAGTTGCGAGCGTTCAACGTTTTCAAATCCTTGATGGCCACGATTGTCAACAGTGTCGTCAGTCGCTCTTTCGCACTGATTGGCTGGAGCTTAATCATGAATTACAGCTTTGGAAATTTCATAACATCGTCCATCTTGTTTTAATCAGGATATTTTTCAGCATGGACGATTGATCTTAAATTTTGACCCAAAGCACGATAAACTCTCCGCAATTTTGGATATTGTTATTAGACTTCAAAGTGGTCATTTCGCTTTTCTCCAAGCGAAGAAAATTTAAATGATGAAGAAACGAAAAGATCTAGATTTTCTGTCTTTAGATCCCCAAGCTACTTACTAAAGGTTTTAAAATGTAGTTTATTTCAGAATTAATAGACGGATCTGCCAAGTAACAGAGTCAACGATCGTAAATTCAATAAAATAAGACTAATGTTTTTAATGTACAGGTTGATATTTTTATTATAATCGCTATCTTTACTACAGGAAAACCAAGTCAAGGTAGCCATAAATAAAAGTCCAAGAGCACTCGAGGTTGTAGAGGTTGAAGAAACCAAAAAAAATAGTACAATACAGATCAAAATGCATGTCCATATTAGCCTCCATCAACTTTTCAAAACAATTCCATTTTCATCGTAATGAGTCATCCCTTAAATTTCATAATAACCCATTGAAAATGAAGTGCAGATTTGTGGACATGTTCGCAAAAGCTTCCCCAATACCGGCCAAACAAAATCTCCAAGTAAGCGCATGAATTTCCCAAGTTCGTACAAAAGCGCACATCAGTGTCCGGTGCCTTATTCCTCCTAAACCTCGCTCCCCTTCCGGTGTCATATGCAGCCCGTTGGTGCAGATCGCATGGTTGAGTGGACACCCACTCCCGGGGGTTTAATGGGTGTACATGGTGTATGGGGCGCAAAAAAAGCCCCAAACCGAATACGCAAGGGAAAATGCAAATAGAAAAAACAGAGAGAGCAAAAACGAATCACACAAACGCCTTCAACCATCAGCTCTAAATAGAATGAAGCAAAAGTTTGTTTTTTTTTTTACAGAACTCTTCGTCGTCCGGCACGATGCACTCGCTGCCTCCACCTTATCCGACTTCACAAGAAGTTTAAAAGAGAGCTCCCATCGACCGGAAGATGGTTGGCACGGAATGTGCCAGGGATTCGCCGAGGACACACGAGAAAGGCACCCGGCGGGAAAGAAAGTTTTTACTCCCGGGGGGGCGTAGCGATGCAATGACGTCGACCGGAAACGTCCGGTCCGGATCATCTCATTGGCCCGGTCGTACCAATCGAGCAACCCATGGTAACCCATCCGCTTGCCACACATAAGCATAACCATTGCAATCAAACACAGCCACACAAGCACATCCGTGCAGAGATAGACGGAAAAACAAATAAACCAGTCAACGGATTTAAGCTCAAAATAACAAGGACATTCTTCTGCGTCCGGAATCCGTCTGTCGGCCAGCGTATGACAGCAGTAAGTTTACTCGCATTTGCTGTGTCTTTCCGAGGCACGGCACCCCGCCAACCACTGACTCCCTTACCAAGGGGGTCCGTATTTATGGAGATCCTCCAGCATAAATAAGATTAACAGGAATAATTTCACTTTTTGCTTCCGAATTTTTCCATTGTGAAGCTGCATCCCGGCAGAACTAACCCAATGATCCCTTTTTTCTTTTGTGTTTGTACGTATGTGTGTGTGTGTGTGTGTGTGTGTGTGTGTGTATGTGTGTGTGTGTATGTGTGTGTGTGTGTGTGTGTGTGTGTGTGTGTGTGTGCGTATGCTTCTTTTCTATTCACCTACTTTCGGCTGTTTACTATTCCAACTTGCACAGCTGGAGACAACGACGACGACGACGACGGCCAGTACCACCACCTGGACGGTTGCTGGCACGGCAATTGAACAATCACACAAAGCAACCCGTACCGGAAGCGCATTCAAACTCTCGCATACTTTCGCACGGCAGGATGCTAAGCCCTGTGTGTCCGTGTGGCGAAAGTAACCTGTCCGCCAATTTTCTTCGTGCCGGTTTGGAACTTGTGACGCGAAATCGGGTTACCGGTGCTAAGATCGAATGCGAATCGAGCGTGTGTATGCAAGAAAAGTGTTAAAACTTGCCGGTGCTGTTGTTTGTGCAAAGTATGCAAAGTTGCACACAAAAAAACGCTTAACCTTTTGAGTTATTTCAGTAACTTGTTACAAAAATAAACATAAAAAAATTTAGTTTATTTGTTTGTTGGTTGACAAAACGCCAAAACTGTTTGGAGCTATTTTCAATAAAACTATAAATTGTTATACTCAAATTAATTCACATTCTAATGTTCGACACCTCACTAAAACTGGATAAAGTTGAAAGAAAAAAAAATCGCTTTAGCACACAAAGGTAAGTAAGTGAAGTGAAGAAGAATAATGCCGCTTCTCGACGGTGGATTAACGCACCAAACGCTACGTCGACGTGTGTTTCACATGTATACGCCACGCCTAGCATACTACAGTACCACGTCACACACGCATACACCTTTCTCACATATGCACACGAACACTTCCACACCTCACTTCACCACACGATATCCACGTTGAATTAAGTTTTCTGGCGTGTTGAGTTTAATTTTCAACTTGAATGAATTTCCCATCCAAAAAGACCGGAAGTTTGGAAATAAATCTTCTTGTCGCATGCCCCCTGTTGTTGCGTCTCATTCCGGTGACCCGCTTACGCTTTCCGTTTTTCGTTTTTCGCTTCGTTCGCACAATCTATTCAAGGGGTTCTATTCTGGCGAGGCCTGCTAAAGACAATACACACCGTCACGTAAAGCTCCCGTTGCACCGAAATCTTATTCACTTACGCGACTTTAACGCTTTGATCGTTTTTAGTTTTTCCTGCTTGCTGTACTGTGGTTTCGATGGCAGCAGGGTGGTGTATTGAAAGTTAGAAAACAAGGGAAAATTGTTAGGCTTTATTTAGACTTGAATAAAAGTATTTTTGAATACAGTTCAACGGCATGCTAGTTCTTTGGTATTTTGGATCTTCTCTTTCATACTATTTTTATACGTTGTACGTAAACTTGATCAAACAGAATGAAAATTCATGAAATGCTGAGTAAATTGATGATGATCCAAAAATATTCTTGAAGGTCGCACAAACAATGGCTTTGAGGATAAACCTCGTGAACTTGCGTTATAGCCAATACATACTTGAGACATCTTTTGATTTAAATCTCCATTGATGGTGTGAGTGGCTGGAATTCATGAAATGTTGTTTGTGTGTCTCGATTGGTTTTGAGAAATTTCACAAATTGCCTTTCAAAAGCTTACAGTCAGCTTTCTTGAGAATCAGTTTAAGCACTTCCTCGATATAAGAAAATAAAGGTTATGAAATTAAAATTAGCTTTGCAAATACAATGATAATTAAGCGCTTTTACGAATCGAATAACTGCTGGTAAAACAGACGAGCAACCCATCCATCTAAGCTTCTTCTGACCCACAAGATATTAATATTTTAATGATCATTATTCGTAATTTAATGAGCTCGCTTCGGGGGCAGATAAGACAGCTTCTCCTCATTTTCGCTCGGCGGGCGTAGAAATGAGCGTAATGAAAAATGTTCGCACAAAACCAATCGAACAATTTCAACCTTACTCGCCCCATCAGATCCGAATGGTACACACTTATCATTGCGCCAATTTACAAACCGCTCGGTCAGATACCCGATGTTCGATGCTCCGGGGCAAGGTGGTTGATTCTCATTCCCCTCCCCGTGGATTAATTATAATCCTCGGCTGACCGTTCACGGAAGAACTTGGCAAGGAAAAATGAGGATTCGTTCTAGTCCGATTCCGATTTCCGGTTTACCGGGCCCTACATTCTCTTTCCCTCTATTTTACGACTTTTTAATCCCATCAAAAGCGCACACCATCATTAAAACGAAAACGCTTCATTTCGTGCCCACTTCCGGTTGTCGGGCGCCGCGTTCGTTCCCGGCGTCGGCATCATTAAATTTAATATCACTCCAGACACCTCGCCAACCGGTGTCAGATCCGTTTCCACCCATTCCGCCTCCCGATCGTCCGAAGAAAGGCTTTCCCAGTTAGCTGCTTGCGCTCGCCATCGTCGCCACCAGGGGAGCCGGAAAAGTTCCATCGTTTGAAATCGAACAGAAACTCTAGGAAGCATCCCTTCCACACACCGAACGGTTCTTCCTGCCACCTGCCACGAAAGGATCATCCGATCAGACTGCTGTAAATGCACCACAAACTCGATACGAGAATTAAGTCGGTGGAAATGTGTCCTTCTTCCATCTGGAAAATGTTACCGGTTTTTTTTGCCTTCTACCAGAACGGCTTAGTACGGTTAAGTAATGGGCAGAAGAAACGGCACGCTAACGCTATCGGCCCATGGCAACAAGCGATCTTTGCTGTACAACTTCAAAAAAGAACGAGCAATCATCACGAGAGAGAGAGAAAAAAAAGCCACAGTGCAAAGAAAAACGCCGCTCAGACCGTCGGTATCCTGGCCGACAGGTATGGAGCGAACCGAGTGGTGGTGGCCCTTTAATTAACTTATTGATTTTTAATTAAAAGCTATCCCGCCATATTCTAGGACAAATTTGTTTTACAATCCAATTATATTTTATGAGCACCTTTTGCTACGGTATGCCGTGCTAGAAGAGTGGGCGCGCCCGTAACATTGCCAATCACTTGCGGCACCATGTCGGGACGGACCGACACACGGCGAGAGAGATGCTGTGTATGAATGTGTAACGTTTTGTGTAGTGAATGAAAATACATTTTCATTAGCTAGAAATGCCATCAGTGTGTTTGAGAAGTCGCAAGGAAAATGATAAAAGATTTGCATTTCTTTTAACATTTCATAATTCTCAAACATATGTTTCATTAAGGATTTTCAATTAAAATTTTCATAAATATAACATCATAACATCATAAATATAAAAAGTAGCTTTCCAATACTAAATAAATCCCAACTTCTAGCATCTTCTTATGCTGGGAAAGCTTATGTTAGCTGTTTGAATTCCTTTTTCTAACATCCCCAATCAATGGCCCAACTAATTCCAAACACAGCATTATGAAAACATCCACGGTACGAACTTTTGGTGAAGAATGTTCTCTGCAGCGAACGATTCTCTTCACGAAGCACCACCAAACAAGCAAACAAACACAACCGTGGTTGAGTGCAATAAGCTTCGCACTACTTCTACACGTCGTACACGTCGCCCATCTTGCACCACGGTGAATGTATCAATTTTGGTCAATAAAACCAAGTAACTTATTGCAGTTAGAGTTAAACATTTCATTGGAAAACTTTCGCATGACACATATATATACACACACCACACACACATAGCAAAGCAAACGTAACTAGCGATAGTTGAGCGTTTCAACTTCGGAGCTGGAGCTGGATGGAGACGCCTGGTGGCTGACACAACACAGTTGGCTGCGTACTGACGCGAGCCCAATGGAATGTTGCTGCAAGGAAACCGTTGCCTGTTCGCACAGTAAACCCGACAAAGTGATGGCCGATATGTAGCTGAAGATGACACCTCAAAATCGTGGGTAGTTCCTTCTATCTTCGTGCTGGTGACAACGACGACAAACGCAACATTAAGAATTTAAAATTGAAAATTCTAATCACAGACACAGAAAACTTTTGGTCGCGTAATTTTTGCGCTTCACATACCAATGTTTTCCACCCGAAAGCGTGCGTTTGTGCTACGCCCAAATACAATTGAAGTGAGCCACAAAATGTGAACGGTACGCACGGCAGCATGAGGTACACTGACACTACAAGCTGTACAATCCTGGTCTTCGGCCCATTCCTCACTTGGTACCGTCCCCCGAAAAGGGTATTGTTTTGCCTTGCCTCCGTTGCTCGCGAAGCATCCATTGGTTCCGATTTCCCACGAGCAATCGATTGCACCGAGCCACCGAGCCGTGGGACAAACTTTCCAAATTAACACATTTCAACTTCATTAAGCAATGCAAGTTATGAGTCAGATTTTACATCGTTGTTAACCGTTCCCCTCGCCGCACACACATTTCACCCCCTCGATAACCCCCGTCGAGTACCTTCGAGGTGCAACCAACCGGCAAAGAATGTTCAATCAGAAAACCAAAAAGTTCACTTCTGCTTTCCCTGCTTTTGCATGCGCTAC
>KZ063572.1:0-20597 GCA_002091835.1 Anopheles maculatus
GGGGGTTTTGTTCGCATAAATTACGTTAAATTTTAATCAAATTCTTGTTTAGATTTACGAGAATTTAGCAAATTGAACGCTTCGCGAAAGGATTTTCCAGCGAGCGCCGGCCAGTTTCCGAAAAATGCCGATCATAAAGAGGGGATAAATCTTTGCAGGGCAACAGCCGGTACCGAGTGGGGAGTGGTGGAGGTGGAACCAGTAGAATTACCAGGTTAAATAAGATTAAAGCCGATGGGGAGCAAGAATGAAACTTTGTGCTCTCATCGCAACACTTTTCATCCTTGACCGTCGACCTTGTTGGAGTTTGCGTTTTGATTAGCTGGGAAGCTTGAAAGCTTTCCCGTTGGCCCAGCGAAGAACCTTAGGCGATGGTTGGGCTTTAGATAATATCATTTAATGCGAGAACTTGAAACTGCAACTGCGTGAAGATGAAGCGCGCTCGGACAAGGACAGGTTTGGCGTTCTGATGGGCAAACCATGTCCGACGGTGGTTCTTTGCGGAGATAATGTAACAGTTTTTTTATAGCTTCTGTAGCAAGGGTTAAATTAACAGCAGCTTTTAGTGATAAAAAATGGATGTTTCGGCTTTTCTGAAGCGAATTGTGCAGTAGTGAACTTCGTCGTTAAATCCGTGCACGGTGTGAAACATAAAGCTTCCCCCTTCCAGTTTCCAATTTTTGTAGCCGATCGATGCTTAGGAATTATTCTGTGCGGTGAATAATATTCTTTCCGTGCTGCAACCTCAGATCATTAATTAGACCAGTTTTCAAAGAAGGGGCGTAGCATTTTTTTCCCCTTGCTCCGTGCCTGTGTTCGTTTGCTTAGCTTTCCCTGTTTGCGCCGATGAAGCAAAGTCCCGAATAAGAAATGCCCGGCACATCATGTTGAATTTTAATTAGGCCAGAACAGCACAGAAATCTGCTCATTAAATATGCAAACGATTTCGGCACAAGTCGATTTGAAATTCGCTACTCACTTTCAATTTGCAGACGCTCCCTTACACTCTAATTGCATTCGCTAATGTAATAAAGGTGAAGATCGGTAATTTTCTTAGCGTGGTCCCGCCTTTCTGGCCACATTTTCGCGCACGCAGAAAAAAGGTTCGTCGGAAGAGGTAGAATCCAACCGATACACAGACCAGCTTTACTGTTTATTTGCTTTGATTGGAGTGGTTAATTTTTCGTTTCGTTTTTCTCTTGTCCCCTTGGTGCTACCTCCCCTACCAGGTATCGCATCCAGCAAGGTAGCTTCGATGACTTTACCATCGACAATGCGACCGGCGTGGTGAGCATTGCTCGCAAGCTGGACTTCGATCGGCGCAACACGTACCAGATGGAGATCGTGGCCTCGGATTCCGGCACACCGAGCCTGTCCGGTACGACGATGCTGACGGTGAGCATTATCAACAGCAACGATAAGGCACCGTACTTTACGCCGACAACGCAACGGGCCGAGGTGAGCGAAGATGCACCGATTGGGACGCTTGTGCACACGCTGGTGGCGGTCGATCCGGATGTGGCGTCCAGCGAATCGCTCGATTATGCTGCAACCGAACCGATAACGGCGGTGGACAAGAATGGCAAGGAGGTTGGCGAGATGGAAGATTTTAAGGATATGTTTATGATCGATCGTTCCGGCAAAGTGTTTGTTAATCGGCGGTTGCTGCGGGACAGCTTTGCGGTAAGTAGTAGAGCTGCTCGGTTTTTGCCGTGCAAAAAGCTTCGATTGGTGCAGTCTATAACTTGATCGTGTCGTGTTCGTTGTTTGCTCGAAAATCCAGGTCATCCGCATCACCGTACTCGTCACGGATACGACGGCACCATCAATACAGCAGGGCGAAGGACTGCTCATCATCACGATTACGGACGTTAACGAAGAGCCACCGGTAAGTGCTTATTCTTTTTATGCCGCAAATACACCCGGCCACATTCGGTGCCGGTTGCGAGTTGAAGAATGAAAGGGGAGCAAAAAAAAAGAACGGGAACTCTACTATTTCCATTACCATGGGACAAAACATTATGAGCAGGGGATAGTGTTAGTGCTGGCACTCCACCGAGTTCAAGCGAAAAGAGAATTGCAAATGAATGAGCGGGCTGAAAATGGATGAAAGCTTGCACAGTAAAATGTCGTTGCGTGAAATTCCCGCGACGAGGCAAAATATGATCGATTGATTTGCAAATTGCATAACGATATCTTCCCCGTACGTGTTAGTGCTTTTAAGGAGCTGCTTTAGAGCTGCCGCCCTATCCGGGACCGTGCGTTTGGCGGCCCGTTATAAATTGTTCCGTTGGGTTGCCTGTACCGGCACCAAATGGCATCGTTGCTGGTCGGGCAAAGGAATAAAGTTCGTTAGCGTGTTGTGCAATGGGATGCACATAATTTTCACACTCGATTGGCATTAGTGCTATCCATTCCCGCGGGTATGTAGCGTCACATAAAAGTTAGTGAGCGCTCGCGCAGCAGGAGCAACACATTTGCAGCAAAATGGATCACTCTCGTACGTCGGTGCATAATGGGTACGGGATGTGATAGTTGCTTTCTTCTTTTTCTTTTTTCCTATCCCATCGCTAACACTCGAAGCGTATCGTGATGCTGGCTTTCAATATGTTTCCCGGAAATGCCGGAAATATACAATGTATAGCGATTTTTACTATGGGACTCACACATACTGCCGAGCTGCGTTGGTACTTTGGATGAGTTTTGTTGAAATACGAATGGCTGGAAGGATCATCAAGCACCGAGGCAAAGCATGGGCATACACACTGCACATGCTCGGTGCGCTCTACCGAGTTGTTTGCAATTATGAATGGGTTTAAATATTGCAAAGTTGTATATTTACGAGAGCATTTTGGGAGTTTGCAATAGTAAAACGGACGATGCTAAAGTCTAATGATTTTGCTTTCAAAATAATTAAAGAGTACTAACGTATATTAAACGTTACACAACATTAATGTGCATTCATGAGTTTCTTTCGTAGATTTTCGTAAATTTCGATGTAATAATACATGTAACTTTACATAAACACAAACAGGGCAAAGAGACTTAACAGTTTAAGCTATAGTTCCTTTTGTTAACTTTTGCTTTAACGCATTGCGTTGAGTTTCTAGAGAGTTTCACTTCTGGAAGCTTTCTTGTTCAAGCTTAGTCAGTGCTGAATATGGAACTGACATTCTTTTTTGGCGTTGGTCTCTGTTATGCTTCTGACAATGTCTTGCCGCGCAAGGTGTTCACATCGACAGATAAGTTATAGGCCTTGTGTGGCTTGAAACAACGTTTAAGTGAAAAGCCATTTGTTTGGAATAAAGGTAGGGTCGAGTCGCTGCCTTATCATAGATAACACACCTAACCATTGTTGAATTAATTGTTACTATTTGTATTTTCCCTTTTGAAATGTCTTGTTTTATTATACTTTAGCTCTGATTCTGCGGAATTTGTAAAATTAAATAGTTCTAGCTGACTTTAAAATCTGTGTTCCTAAAAGCAATATGGAAAATGAAAAGTTTTGGTATGATTCAGTAACATTTATTTTAGATTTCTTTTGTTTTCCCCTATCGAAACTTTTCTTCAGTGCTTTATTTGTATGTTTAATAACTTGATTTTTTTCCTGTTTTTGTTGCTACTATTGTTTCGATTGTTTTTATTGCAAGTTTTCATTTTTGAAATGTATGTTACTCATATTTTAGTAATGTACAATTCCTTACAAATGGTTTGCAATTGCTCTAAAGCGATTCTGACCATTTCCTTTTAAGTCTTGGTTAATTGTATCTAATTGTTCAAGCTCATGATAGAAAAACAAGAACATTTTAAAAGCAAGATGAATGTACACAAATGTTTTCAATTGCCCGTGTCCGTCTACGACTGTCCTAGTGCTTTAAAAGATAGGTTCTTTGAAAATGGTGCTTGCTTCATAACAAAAACTGAAACCTTTCAACTATTTTTATGCACCACGTGCTGTTACAGCTGCGCTACAGTGAAGCCCGTTCACATTCCCATCTTCAGCTGCGTGTAATGAAGTCCGCTTAAGTTCACGCGGATTGTTTTAATGTACGGTAGCTCGTTTTTATCGTAGGGTTCCATTTTTGTGTCTTGTGCACTGCGAATAGCGCACCAGCGAAATGGACATGCTGCACCGAAGTCTAATGCAAGTTTATGTACAATAATATGAAGAAAAAAACACCGATCCCCCACGAACATAGAGCACGACCAGGCACCATATAATGAAGCAATTTATTCCCGACGCAGTGGTTTACGCCGTCTTGTTGCCACTCGCCATCGGAAAACGGGAACATTCCGTTTTCTCACCATTTCTCATTTCACCGGAAGCGTTTTCGGCAGGGGCGATGGGGCCGACTGGTGGCAGTACCCTTCAACATGAACATTCCACAGGGAAAGAAAAATTGCATCGCTTTTCGCTTCATCTCGCTGTTTTGGGATTTTTTTTCTCATCTTCCCGCGTGTTTGTTTCGCTTACCCTCTAACGGACGCAACATTGGTTTCCTGCTGTGTATATCGCCACGTGGTGGCAATGATGAACTCTTCGCAGCAGCGGATTTTGCGCCATCCCGACGAATTATGAGAAAATATCCAAACGTCTAGCAACAACCTCCACTCGCTCGCCCTACCCAATCCTGATAGTGTACACGCGTCTAATACACAGCCGAGCGTTGGGAGGGGCCTGCTTGATCCATGTGGCACACTTGACACCGGGCAGGGGCAGGGGCAGGGTTTACGTTTGCATGGTTTTAAAAACATCCGACCCGTGCCCGTTCTTGCGTGCTCTATTAAGACTGTATCAAGACAAATCGCGTCTCCGCGATCTTTCCAGCCAGCGTCCAGCGTCGGAGCGTTCGCAAGGGTTTACGGTGAAGATGCTGTCATCTTCAGCGGGTGGAAATGAAAAAGCTACCGCCAAACGAAGATACTATGCAGGATATGCTACGCCCCCCCCCCTCCCCCTACTCCCAAGCGTTGGTGAACCCATTAAAGTGGAACGTGATAGCGCACAAGGTTCTCCTTTTTACTCGGAAAGGATTTGTCCGTCGCATGACTTCCACGCGGTGATGATACCGGAGCGTAAGAAGTCAGATTGTCTGCGTAGGGTTATTTTCTTCTTTTTCACTGCTTTTCGCTGCTGACTTTTCACACTCTGGCACCTTTCGAGATCGTGCCTGGCTCTTGGTTGCTATGGCTGCAGTGCTGTGAGGTTGTTTTTTTTCTGTCCCGCTCTCGAGCGTTGTTGTTTCAGTCGAGCTAAATTAAACCAATGACATCGAGAAGCATCCCTTCTAAGTGACTCTTGAGCATTTCCCTAACCGAGGTTACTTCACACCACTTCCGTTAATTACTGCTTCGGTCAGAGGTTACTGGTTAGTGGTGGGAGAAAGAGTGAGAGAGAGAGACCGGGCAAGCGAAAGTACACTTAACAAGGATGGCACACGTAAAATGGCGTATCCGTAAAGCCAAAAATGCTCTCATAAGGAGGTATGGCAAAACCGACGACAACGTTCGCTCCGCTGACGCATGAAAATTGTGCCAGAATGTGCGGCAGTGTTATGACACAGGTGAAAAGTCTTATAATGGGTTGAGTAGTGAGGATAGCTGCCGCATGGCAACCGGCTTGCCATAATCTTCCTGTGTCGCTTGTGTCTGTGCCACGGGTTAATATGTTAAAGTGTCTTCCAGCAGGATCGAAGCTTATGTGTGCAGTGATGCAATCTCACGAAGAGCAGAAGGTATCACATTGCACAACTGTACATGTACGGTTGATCAGCATATACTTCTGCACCACCGTTGATCTCTCGACGTGATAAGGCACACTGCGAATATCATCAGCAGTGGAACACAATGCGGAGTCTCAGCGGAGGTTTTTCTTAATTTTTCTCGGAATAGTTGAAAGTGAGCGAAGATGAATACATTGCCAGTAGCAAATAGTTCCGTACCACTAGGGTGCAACCGAGCAAGGAAGCGAAGGAATTAAGCTTTCCCATTTATTCACGAACCGGGTTCCTTTCCCATATCAAAGGACGGAAGGCGTGTTGCTTCATATCTAAAGGCTTACGATTTTAAGAACATTGTCTTCAGGCTGGTTGCTTCCGCAACCGCAGCCGATGGGCGTACTGCCAAGCAATCGGGAATAACTGATCTCCCTTCTTTCAGAGTACTAATCTAGCGTTTTATGAAACGTACGAAGCACATAACCATCAGACCGGCATCAGCGCCAACCAGCCCGAAGAGTCGTCTTTCATCGACATTCTGTAATTAATTCAAACAAAACTCTCGTGAGCTTTTCCGATTCCGAATGCTCCAGTGTCTGCTCTGTGGACACATTTGTGTGGCAGCCACATTCATGCGTTGGTAGAATAATGGGCTGGAGCGTTGTACCTCTGGGGTAAAAATCTATCCCAAAATCCCAAACGCCTTCCAGTGGGACCATCGGCAAACGAAGAGTTTGAGCAATGCGCCCCGTTTTGTGGCTGCAAAATGTTCGCTGGGCTTCGAGGTGGTGCGTGTGGTATGGTCGGGGCCACATTTTCCATCAAGTCGTTTGCTTCGGCGATGGTCAAGGGGGCGGACGGAAACGATCAGCATGGTGAAAAGCCCGACCCATTCTGACCAAGAACAAAAGCAGTAAGATGAGGGCATTTTAATTATAATACGATTATGGGCTTTACCTGTTTGGTGAGGCTCGTTGGGCTTTTGAATCGTACCTCGTGCACCTAACCCGTACTCGGATATGAGGTTTTTGGAATGTGCCAGAGGATATTAGAAAGGCGCACCATTCTAGGGCTAGGGTTAAAATTTCAATTGATCCTTTGCATACCCATACGCGCACATACACACACAAAAATGTCTGATGGGTGTCCGTCAGAATCATTCAGAGGTGAATAATTAATGCTCTCGTTCACAAGTTCTTCCCATTCAGCACAGGAAGCCACCATGGATGGATGGTTTTTGTGCAAATCAGTACAAATAATGGAATTTTCTTAAGAACCCATCTATATCCATGAGCATCGTATCCCGACGTTACCCACATCACCATGTCCTGTGTGCTGTGAGCCGAATGTGTGTAACGATGTGCGGATGGGAAACTCTCGTACGTACAAGGTCGCTCGATTTACGTCGTGTCACTTTTAATTGCCATATCGCAGTGTGGTTTTCCATTCAATCCGCTCGTGGTATCTGCTAGGGAAATATAATTCCTCCATTCCCAACGGTATAAACCCACTCACATACACGCACGCGCACATACACACCCATCAAGGCATCACATTAATAATTATGAAATCATCTCTGCAGCTCTGTTGCTAATCCATTTAAAATTAGCAGCGATAAAAGCCGAACATACAACCCTCATAAAACTCGTGTCTCGCTTTGTTGTGTGTGTCTGTATTCCTTTGCCCTGCCCAAAGCCACTCGATTTAAAGTCAAACTAAAGCCACCGGGAAACCGGCAGCTTACTTGATACAGTCCCGTACGGGCCCATCACAACATGGCACACGCTCCCACGAGACACAAAACTCGATCGGTTTTCGGGCGTCCGTGGGAATGGAATGTGACGGGAAGTTTGAAGGATCTAATTTGTTGCCACTGCTGCAAAACTACTTCACCGTGTCAAGCGTACCGTTGGCTTCGTTCGCGCTGGTTCGCACTGGGACCAGCCCGTGTCCCAAATCCGATCAAATCCTACTTTGAAATCCCGCACAAAGAAGGCCAGAATGTCACTGCCGTCCGCGAGACACGTCCCGGCATTATGGCAAGGTTTTGCAGCGCTGGCAGCATTGGAAGATGGTGCTACTGGTGGCATTTTTGGCAATAAGTGAGTTAATATATTTCGTGGAACGTGCGTGCCCGCTCCGTCCGACTATCGAGTGTATCATTTGCATAAATGATAAGGCAATTATCAGTGTTTAACAGCGTTTTGGGTAGGTCGCCGGTGACTGTGAGCGGCACTGGTTGTGCTTGCCGTGAATGGCGAATGGCGCTGAAGTAGGCATTATTAGTTCAAGCTAGAGTTTACTGTCCACCGGCGCACTGGTTTCGGTAGCGGTGGAACTGTTGCCGAGGTGCTTTTGGGGTTGAATTTTCAATCATGATCGGAATGGTGTAGAAGCATAGCTTTAAAAGTGTTATAGATAACAATATTCATTAAAGATAGCGTTGAAAGCAGCGTTAAGCTTGGCGACAAAAAAGACTAGGCGTCTCCATTGTGTTTACGATGAGATATTATTTTGTGAAATGAATCAACTACGTGCTGTGGTAGTACAAAATAAATAAATAAAATGGTAGTATGAATGGTTTAAATTATCTTTTCCATCAATTTATTTTCATGATAATGCTTCTGAAATTAAATGTTTAAGGGCTTTACTTGAATGACGAATGAATGATTTATTTTACATTCTATGTTCTGTTGTCTTTGGGTAGCAAATCGATTCAAAACAATCCATTCCGTTTAGAATGCAGCTCCAAACAGGATTCGCGCTCAAAATGCTGTTTATTTAAAAAGATTTCCACCATTCACATTTTATTATTCTCAATCGGTCGTTTTCACATTCGAAACGATTTGTTTTTTCAATGGCCAAAAAACGAAAAGAAATCCCATCGCATCTCCGCTCAGCTCAGCAAAACCCATCCCGGACAAATCGTTTCGATGATTTACTTCCGCTGCAAATGCAAATCACAATGCTGTCAATTCCGTCCGGAAAAACAAAACTGTCGTTACCCGACGATGAGTCGTGTTTTCTCAGCACTGTTGCTATTCCCAGCCCACCCGAGCACAAGGATTGCCGGAGGAATGATCTTCTCCTGGCCTTTCCCGGTGCCTTTTGTGCAACAACGTGCACGGGGCTGTCTTTTCAATGGTGTGGCACATACAAATGGCAAAAACAGTGCTGCACTGTTCGCATATTTGCTACACCGACGAACTGCCCGGAGTGTCGGGGACGGAAAACTTAACAGAAGAGCGAGACACATTGCATCCAGCAGCGGTTGGATGTTCTCATCGTGTCAAGTGAACAATCTTTGTAGCAGCTAGCCGGTTTTTTATTCTCCAAACCAGTAACCGGCACCCGGTGATGAATTGTGAAACTCCCCGTAGATTTCCCGGTATCGGTTGGAAGACATTCCCGGAAACATGTCGTTCCGAGCCGAACCATCAACAACTGACGGGTTGACGAAAACATTGAACAGAACCATGCTTTTGACGCTGCGAAGAATGGCTTTGCTGATGTACTTTATACAGACGTCCGGTTTTGGACCACTTCTTTGTAAGCAGGATGTTCGGCATCGTGGTACTGGGAAAGTCACAGAAGAATGTTAACTCATCGAAAATTGCTGAGAATGCTTCTGAGCGATATTTGTGGCTGGGTGTGATTGAATTGTACAAATATTTCCATTTCCCGCGCTAAAGTTGTATGCTTACGTTAACTGATCCCACATAAAACATTGTTTTGATCCCTTTTTAATTTGTGTTGAGATATCAACTGCAGACTGTCGGTGATGGAATGGAACAGTGTTAAAATACAACGCAAAGCTCAACACATCTTGAGGCCCACCCGCAAGCTAGTGCCCGAGACATTCCAACCATTGGTGCATACACTTTGCTGTGGTTTACAATGCAACCCAGCCAACTGGTCCGGGCTGTTCCTTGATTTATGCCACCGTCCGTGTGCTCGTTTATTTGTGATAGCTTTCCGCAACCCAATGCCGGCGTCGGCTACACCGACCAAAGCAAAGAGACTTTTTCTTCGGCACCAGTGCTACCGGGTGCTGCGGTACCGTCCGAAGCATGTCTTGGGCGACATTCTCGTAGCGGCGTGCGTGCGTATGTGTGGTACCGCATATTCCTTGCCATTCCGTCACAGTCTGCTTGATGGCTTTTCCAGGCCATTATTCACAGTTTATTGCTGTCAGCAGAGGCACAATGATGACAACGATCGTGTGCGGGTTTCTGTGCGAAGTTTTCCCCGAATCGATAGCAAACAGGCTGGGAACCTTGCCGCCCTCACCGGTATGCCTATCGTAACTGGGCCACTCGTACGGATGAGCACACATCAGCTAAAGCCGTACCATCGTTTGCAGCAGGTATTCTTCCACTGTGAAGGCACAAACCACCGACAACGACCACCGACTACCGGTAAATGAGGCATGCATGTATGCATGCATAAATTTGAGTTGAAATTTATTATATTACTTAAGGTGACGCCTACATTTCAACCATTTGTCAATCCATCTTTGATGCATTCCATTACACTGCCACCGCGCCACGTACCAGGAAGTCTAATTCCGTCTTTCGCTTTCGATCTTCTCGTTCCATGATCGGCACCATCGACCATCGGCAGCTCTTTGCATCGCCCTGGACACCGGAGAATCCCCACTATCGCTACCAGGTGGTTGAAGAGCAACCAATCGGCACCATCCTGACGACGGTGCAAGCAACAGATGCCGACTCAACGATTGCCGAATACCGGATGACGGAGAACAGCTTTTTCGAGATTCACAACACCACAGGTAAGAGTCCGCTCGGCCTTCCGAGATGCGTTTAACTAAGTGTCCTTGTGCTAAACAAGCCGACTCTCGACGAGACAAAGCGACTGCTGGCGCTACACTAGAACACAGCCACAAAGTCGAACGGGAACGAGCGACAAACATAATGCCACTTCGCCAGAATATGGGTGGGATGGGGCTATATTGATTCTTGACAAAGCTTACCATGTCTTTGCCATTACCGGGATACAATGGCCAACCGCAGACACTATCAGTGTGAGACAGAAACCATTAACAGGCCAGTGATAAGATAAGGAAATCATTCTGCGTGACTTAACGCTCGGTCAGTTGTGCGTACCTGCCTGTTGACCATTTATCGATTATTTATTGAACGCTGGTTCGGATGCACACACCGGTCAACAGCATCCTGTGCTGTGGGTGAGATTTCCTTATCATCCGACGCCCAGCACTGGAAGGTACATCGTAAATTTAGCTTCCATAATTGTCATTTGAACGTGCATCTGTTTCCTGACGCGAGTGTTTCACGAACCTTGGCAAAAGTTGAACAGAATCAATAAATTAGCAATGTGTATTGCGGGCGCCAATCGACATCCCGGACGTTCGTTGGGCGCTGAACGGGGTTAGTTAATCGGGTTAATTAGTTCCGGTTGTCCACCGGAACGCTTCACGCCGCTCAAGTGTGGAACTGACGCGGTGTAATGTGACGAAGTTTGTAGCTAGAAATAGAAAGAGAGAGAGAGGGAGTTTTGTTTATTTGACGTGTGTTAGTAATCAATTGCAACATAGATTTTGTATGAAGTTCTAGGAACTACATCGAGTGGAGGTTTTCTTGCTAAACGTAATAAAAGCTAAAGCAACAATGTTTGTTGCATACTTTATATAATCATTTGTGGCGTTCATTTGTGTTCGCTATTAGCAATAAGTGTTCTCGAATGAGCTACTCGGTTGTATATTATGACTTTTTGAAATTATAATCAAAAACATTTTCGATAAGGGGCTAATTCTTAAATTTGTATTTTCTTTAAATTATTGTCGGAAAATGATATCTAATTTTTCGTTCCTTAATTATTGTGCTATACTTTTTCAACATTCATAGATTTCAATTGTCTTGATTGTTATTTTTAAATGGGTAACGAATGTCATCAGAACGCTCGAATCTAGGCTATGCATACAAGATTCAAACTCTTTTCAAATGTCGATGATGAACTCTATGAATGCTTAATTTGAGCCTTTTGTTCGATCGTTTTTTGTTTTAGTTATTGATCAACATTACAAAACCATGATTTCATACAAACGTGCAATCAATAGGGAAGAATAATACAAAACAATATGAGTGCATTCGAATCGTATGCTGCACCCAACCCAACGAATGCAAACAGTTCGTCTCCGGACAGCTTAATCCGTTGTAGCATTATCGACGCCACACAAAAGCCCTATCTCCGGGCTCCCATTCCGGCGATCCATAATCCCACAAAAGCATTTGTCAAACAGTCCCGTTGTTGTGCAGATTAATTTTCAATAACATACAGCCGGGTACCGTTTAGCACTCAGTTCAAAGGACGATCAAACATTGGCATACATCGGTTCGCATTGTTTCGCTTCATCACTTTGGCTAATAATTCAGCCGCACAACTGGCGGTACAATGGTTCTTCGTCTTTCCTACCGCATTGTTGGCGCCGTGCACGGACAAAACGGAGCCAAATCGTCACCTAATCTGATGCGGCATCAACGAATTAACACGGAATCAGACGGGTGCACGGTGCAACACCTCCAACCTGATGATCCCACCGAGTGGGGATCCGGGTTGCCCATTCATGCTAAAAGTGTAATTATTTTATCATTTTAACCTCATCATACCAGCGCGGCCAATCGACCGGCACACACACACACACATACACACACTCAATAACAGAAGTCATTCCCGGCGTATCAAACTCTAAATTGGGCAACCAGGCTCGCGCTCGTCGGCGCGATTCGAATGCTTTTCGCCCGAACAGCATAATAATGCATTTCGCAATACGCGGAAGCGGTGCAGTGCAAAACTGATAATTTATTATATTTCATTTCCGACCTGCGCGAGGCAAGTGCCAGCGTGGATGGTTGCCACAGAGTTATGAAGCGTTAATGACCAAATGCGGCAGCCATCCTGCATGGCCGGACGCACATATTGTTCCGTTCGTATAAATGGTTCATACGGCATTGGCAAACGATTTCAATGAACCCACCATCACCTCGCCGATCGACTGCAGTCGTCGGTTTCAAGGGGGGGGTTTGGATGCACAATTTGACATTCTAATTATGCGGCGTGAAAAATTAACGCACCACTAAATTTCGCTCCGTTTCTCAAACATTTGCCTAATCCTGGCAGGGCTGGTACGAAGCAAAGCTCGCATCGACTACGAGACAGCGCCGGTGATAAAGTTCAACGTGTCCGTCGTCGATACCGGCGTTCCGCAGCTTACCTCTACCGCCCAGTTCACCGTGGATGTGGTTAACACGAACGACAACGATCCGGAGTTCGAGCAGCCGGAGTACATGTTGCAGGTGCGCGAGAACAGCCCGGTCGGTACGGTGGTGGGCGTGGTGCGGGCCCATGATGCGGATGCCGGTTTGTACGGTCTGCTGACGTACACGATCGTGGGCGATCATAGTGGGAACTTTGTGATCGATCCGGACACTGGCGCCATCACGGTACACAACGCGTCCGCCCTCGATCGGGAGGTTGAGCAGGAGGCGAGCCTGACGGCGATTGCAACGGACCGGGCGCCGGAAGGGATGAGACGGTCCACCACCGTCCCGGTACAGATACGGATACTGGACGAGAATGACAATGGGCCAACGTTTTCGCAACAGATCTACCATGCTACGGTGGCGGAGAATGCGGCACTTCATCCACCGGCGGCCATTTTGCAGGTACGTTAAGAAGCAACTGCCACCGCTTCGGGTGGCGAGACCTCAAATTGCATCCGGGGCATCATGTTTAAAGCTTGGTTTGGTTATCCTACAGGTGACGGCAACGGATCCGGACGAGGGCCCGGCAGGAGACGTCAAGTATGCGATTCTGTCGGATAATGTCGGGGGAATTTTCCGGTTGGACGCTAACTCGGGCATCCTCTATCCCGGGGCGAGTTTAATTGGGCAACCAGGCTCGCGCTCGTCGGCGCGATTCGAATGCTTTTCGCCCGAACAGCATAATAATGCATTTCGCAATACGCGGAAGCGGTGCAGTGCAAAACTGATAATTTATTATATTTCATTTCCGACCTGCGCGAGGCAAGTGCCAGCGTGGATGGTTGCCACAGAGTTATGAAGCGTTAATGACCAAATGCGGCAGCCATCCTGCATGGCCGGACGCACATATTGTTCCGTTCGTATAAATGGTTCATACGGCATTGGCAAACGATTTCAATGAACCCACCATCACCTCGCCGATCGACTGCAGTCGTCGGTTTCAAGGGGGGGGTTTGGATGCACAATTTGACATTCTAATTATGCGGCGTGAAAAATTAACGCACCACTAAATTTCACTCCGTTTCTCAAACATTTGCCTAATGCTGGCAGGGCTGGTACGAAGCAAAGCACGCATCGACTACGAGACAGCGCCGGTGATAAAGTTCAACGTGTCCGTCGTCGATACCGGCGTTCCGCAGCTTACCTCTACCGCCCAGTTCACCGTGGATGTGGTTAACACGAACGACAACGATCCGGAGTTCGAGCAGCCGGAGTACATGTTGCAGGTGCGCGAGAACAGCCCGGTCGGTACGGTGGTGGGCGTGGTGCGGGCCCATGATGCGGATGCCGGTTTGTACGGTCAGCTGACGTACACGATCGTGGGCGATCATAGTGGCAACTTTGTGATCGATCCGGACACTGGCGCCATCACGGTACACAACGCGTCCGCCCTCGATCGGGAGGTTGAGCAGGAGGCGAGCCTGACGGCGATTGCAACGGACCGGGCGCCGGAAGGGATGAGACGGTCCACCACCGTCCCGGTACAGATACGGATACTGGACGAGAATGACAATGGGCCAACGTTTTCGCAACAGATCTACCATGCTACGGTGGCGGAGAATGCGGCACTTCATCCACCGGCGGCCATTTTGCAGGTACGTTAAGAAGCAACTGCCACCGCTTCGGGTGGCGAGACCTCAAATTGCATCCGGGGCATCATGTTTAATGCTTGGTTTGGTTATCCTACAGGTGACGGCAACGGATCCGGACGAGGGCCCGGCAGGAGACGTCAAGTATGCGATTCTGTCGGATAATGTCGGGGGAATTTTCCGGTTGGACGCTAACTCGGGCATCCTCTATCCCGGGGCGAGTTTAATTGGAAAAAGTGGTAAGCTAATGGTGTGAAGGCGTGCAGCAAATTAGAATACTTGCAGAGTCAGGCGGAGAGGCGGACCTGGGAACACGGAAGCACCTGGGGACGTGGAAGCGCACCGATGATGACATCGTTGCGATGGATGTGGACATGTTTATATCAATTTATTAGCCTATACCTTAATGGATGTACAGCTCAGCCTATCACCTAACGCACCTGCGATACATTCTTTCAATAACGAAGGACGTGTGTGAGTGTGTGCTAACTCTCTCTCTCTCTCTCTTTTTCTCGGTCCCTCGATTGTTCCGTTTCAGGCCAATACCGCATCGATATCGAGGCTCGCGATGGATTAGGTTCGGGACCGCACAACGATGCAGCCACAATAGTGATCGAAATCCAGAGCATCAATCAGCATCGTCCCGTGTTCATCATGCCGGCACTCTACAATGCCACGGTCGAAATACCGGAGGTAACAAAGCTCGGTTCCCATACAACTCGCCGTGTGTTGCCGCGGCTCACGCATCACTCAGCGACGCATAGTGTGCCGCATGTTTTGTTTTTTGTGCACCGTGTTCGGTGTGGACGTTATCCGCATCGTACCGTGTTTAATTGAGTTTTTCATTAAAATTCTATTGAAACCTTCACCCAGGCACCCTTTCGGCATGGCGCATGGTGTGAATCCCAAACCCCGGAAAGGTGGTAATATCGTAACGGGTGTTGCGTCACATGCATTCCGTGGTGTCGATATCGCGCGGTTTAAATTAAAACGTTCAATTCGAACTGCTGTGTGGCTGCTTCCTGTGGAGGTGCAACGCATACGCGCAAGGAGTGGAAGCTGTTGGGAGCTTGGCAAAGCTTATTGAATGTTGCAAAATGTGGAATGAACATCCAGACGGGGTGTCATGTTGAGGTGCATTGTACCTTTGAGTTCAGAATAATTTCAATTCTGATGAACTGAATTCATTAATCCCGAAGTTCTTGAAATGGCTTTGTTTTGAGTGAAGTAGTGAAACACATACCTCATGTTCGGTGGATGTCATGAACAGTTTAAAGACAGTTTTTTTTGTATATTTTTTATTAAATTCCGAGATTTAGTACCGTGATGCAAGAATTCTATAAGAAGCATCACAATGTTTCCTCATCGATAAATAGCAGATGATAATTGCCTGTCTTCGTTTCCATTGTAGAATCTTGCCACACCCGACTACTTGGTGATGACCGTTAAAGCAACGGACAACGATTCCGGATCCAACGGCAAAGTCCTGTACTATCTTCAGGTACGCTTACCAAACTTAAAACCGTCAATGTTGTACGTGCCTTTCGATAAGAGCTTACTACCGACCATTCTCGTCCATCTTCCAGGTCAACAGTGTGAACGTGCAGGACACTGACGAGTTCAGCATCAACGAAATGTCCGGCGAGTTGCGCATCCGCCGCCAGTTGGATCGGAAACGGCAGTCCCGGTACGAGCTGATTCTGGTTGCCCGTGACCAAGGTACGCCCGCTTGGTTCGAAACGTTACGCTTCCTCACCGTGCTGCTGGTGGACGTGAACGAAAACTATCCCGAGTTTCCGGACGCGTCGAATCCGTACAAATTTTTCATCACCGAAAATGGTGCGCGAGACGTGCGCATCGGTAAGATACAGGCCTTCCTCGACAGTCCGAACCCGGCCATCTTCTACTACATGCTGCTCGGCAACGAAGATGGTGCGTTCTACGTGGACAAGACGAGCGGTGACCTGTACACGAACCGGTCCATCGATCGGGAGGTAAACGATATGTACGTGCTGTACGTGCTCGCCAGCAAACAGTCCGATTTGTACATTAGCGAGCACGAACGTGCGCTGCTGTCGATGGAACAGCTGGAACGGAACGCTACCGTGGCGAAGGTGTGGGTGCACGTGCTCGACATCAACGATAATGCGCCAGTTTTCAAACGTGACGTGTACTACGCCGGTATCAGCTCGAAGGCTTCGATCAACGAGCTAGTAACGATCGTGAATGCAACCGATCGCGATTTGGGCGTGAACGCTACGCTCGATTTGTTTATACGCGGCTCGTATCTGTACAAGTATGGTGCTAGCAAAACGACCGGAAGCATCGTACCGAGTCCGTTCGCTATCTCGAAGGAGGGCCGTGTGGTGACCGCCAACTATATGGCGGAGTACAATCAGGACCGGTTTGTGTTGGAGATTGTCGCGAAGGAAGTTGAGTCACCGGAGCGAGAAGCGGCGACACGTGTGCACGTGTGGATCTTTAATCCGGAACAGCTGGTGCGCATGATACTGTCCCGTCCACCGTCCGAGGTGCATCAGGATCGGGACGAGATCGTGTCGGAGCTGGGTAATGCAACGCAGCGATTAATCATTGTCGATGAGATCCGGTACCATGTAGATAGCCACGGTCGCATTCGTATGGACTGGTGCGATATGTACTTCCACGCGGTAGACCCGACGACGCAGATGATCGTTCCGGTTGAGGAGATTCTGCGGGAAATCGATGCAAAATATGATTTCCTTCAGGTAAGCTTCATCATACCGGTTTTGCTTTAATTCTGGAGTTAAAATTAATAAGCGTTTCTTATCGACAGGATTACAATGCGGGATTCTCGATACTGAATGTGGTGCCAGCATACGCTACAGTAACGCAGGATGAGTTTGATCTAGCGTTGGCAGCATTGATCGCACTATTCATAGTGTTGTTCGTAGGGGCGGTTAGTGTGATAGTGCTTTGCTGTTGTCTGAAGCATTGGTAAGTTGTGTGTGTGTGTGGGAAACGCGAATTGAGATCGATTTTTTATGCGACCTTCTTTAAATAATTCACATACAGGTCGATCACGATACCGAGCGAAACGAGGCGAAAGGATGCACTGATCAAAAAGCAGATCATTGAAGATTTAAACACCACCGAAAACCCGCTCTGGATAGAACAGTAAGTACCGGTTGTGATGCATTTTATCCTCGTGAACATCGATTTCTAACACAATTTGCTCCACAATTCACAGGAAGCTAAAGCTGTACGAAGAGCAGGAGCTAACGATGCAGGTATTCTCCGAGCCGGAAATGTCCCAGCAGCAGTCGATGAACAACTCGAACAGTACCAACAGCTCGCAAGATCCTTCCTCGCAGCTCTCGCTCACGCTTGGGCTCGAGCATCACCATCCGCTGCATCAGCAGCCTCCACCGCATCTGTCACAGCATCGTCGAGATTCGTACGATTTGTCACAGGCCGGTGACAATACGTACGCAACCATACAGCCACGCAACTACGGCACCAACAATCTTAGCACGGTGCTGGGCAGCTCTATGGTACCTCCCGCAGGCCTGAGCTCGTCCGGTGTTACAAGCACCAGTGCGACGAGCTCGAGTGAAGTGGCAGACTACGCCACGCTGCGCAACAGTCGAGCTCCTTCGGTAAGCGATTAGATTCGATATTGTGTATGTATCAGCGCAGGATATAACTCACCCCATTCTACTTTGGTCTACGCTTTGCAGCAACTGTTCGAGTTCCGTGGTTCCACGTTTCAGGTGCAACAGCCCGGCGGTGCCGATCAGCCCGATTACGTGACGGAGCTTATGTAGGCTTGCAGCGACAGTATCCATCCCAACGCTGTGCGGGATTGTTCCATTTTAGTGTAGTAGAGTATCTAATAAGTAGGGTTTTTTCGGTAGAGTTCTTTTACTCTGACCTTCTAAACATTCCAGAAGTCATAGAGAGGTGTGCACCGAACTGTAGTAATGGAGTAAGAAACAACCATCGGATGAGACCAGACAGTGACGAGTTTTAGGCAAATTGGTACTACAATGTCATCGTCAGGTCGCACACACTCTGGGATAAGAAAGCAAAAACAAGACTTAAGTAAAACTTGATGACGCACAAGCTCACAGGATGAGCGAATTACGAGATTACATGATAGAGACAATAAATAGATTTTATTGAGCTGGGGGTGATGCCGCACCGTATCAGTGAGTTTTGGCAGGGATAGGCCTTCGAGACAGATTGAAAAAAAAAAAACACACACACACACACTCAAGCCAGAGCGGCAACAAAAAGCGTAAATTGTAGGGGCGTACAGACGCACATTACACACCCGATCCCGAGCCGCACGCATTATGTGTGCTTCCATCAATTAATTTATTTTCAATCATTATCACACCATTACCTTTGCCCTTACGCAGAATTAATCATTCGTTGTTGTGTGCGTGTGTGAGTGCAGCATTTAAAAGCATCCCGGGCGAGACAAAAGTGATGCAGTTATCCGGTATTATATTCCCTTGCTCTTTGAAAAAAAAACAACAACATCCACACACGTGCTCCCATTGGCCTTCGCTGCCCCATTGTACAACATCATTGTTAAACATGATGGCGAAACGGTGCAACATGTCACCCGTTAGCCGCTCGATTGGTGGTCAATTCATTAGCGTCCGCAATTTTACGCTTCATGCTCATTATTCTTTCGATTCCCATCCCTTGCGTTCACCCGTTGGCGGGATGGCCGTATATGCGGTGGCAAAATTAATGTGAAGCAAAAATAACGGCACAACAGGACCGGTTCCAAGCAAGCAACATAAAAAAAAAACACAAAAAATGGGAAAAATCTACATCACACGAGTTCCCGGCACACACAATTGATTGTTGATCCTATAAGCCGCACAACGTGCCGTTTAATCATTTCCGTTCCGTTTCCTCGCGAAGCATCCCTCTTTCTTTCGCTCCCATCTCCTCTCTATCTCTATAGCCTTCGCACGTTATAATTCGTTAACTTTAACCTCATTTTCATTCATTATAATTTATGCTGTATAAAGTGTGCGTGTGTGTGCGTGTGGGAGCGATTTTTTTGTTTCAACGAGCTTCCGCTCTTTAAACATTGCTTTTTAATGCATTCAATTAAGCTGATGAACGGATCCAAATTGAAAAGTATAGCTCATCATACACTTACCGTTACCCTTCTTGCCAGGGTGCAGCTAAATTATGGTTTTTATTCTTTGCACCCCAATCGGATTGATGTGCATTTGTAGTGCGTTTGAAACGAGATGATTTTCTTCGTGTCTCTACATTACTTGTTCGTTGCCACCAATGTCACCCCGGCTTTGTAAACACCTATCCTTATAGACACCGTGCCAAACCAGTCCCTTTCCCATACGCTCCACTGGCTACTGTGCCCGATGAGATGCTGACCCTGCGCCAGAATTCGTACATGCGGTCAAAATACAACCAGAACAAAAAAGCGAGAGAGAGAGACAAAGTAGTGTACATAATTATATTAATGAATGACTCTATGTTTAAAAACCGATTGAAATCAATTAAACGGTTCACAAAGCAACGGTGGGCGATCATCATGCGCCATCAGGTAAAGAAGAGTTTTTAATTTTTTAAATTGACGCCGAGTGGAATGTAACAAAGCTCACACAAACACAAAGTAGTGCGTTGCACTGTACAATGTGAAAACAATGTACAAAAATAAGGAATGAACACAGAAACACACCTGAGAGTGTGTAATTTAAGCTTGATTGATTGAATTAGATATGGTGCGCAAGTTAAACAAGAATGCAAGTTTGAAATAGGTTAGCGAGTGCTCAATGATTTTGTTTTTTTTTGGTTAATCCTAAATCGATTTTAAATTGTAGTTTTACTGCACCCAAGTGAGCTACTTATCTTGTTAAAGTATGAAAATTGATTTACTGTTTTATTTATGTCATAACTATAGTGTCTGCATTGAACCGTGCTCAATGGTTTCTGTACAGTGTGTGTGCGAAAGCTCTTCC
>KZ063572.1:20609-38775 GCA_002091835.1 Anopheles maculatus
AATGCGGAACGGGTTCGTTAGGCGTGTAGCGTGGTGGTATATGGAAAAAACGTTATAAAATAAGTTGATAAACAGAGTGTAAACATTGTATCAATAACAACACCCAATACACACAAACAACCACGGACAATTGTAAGAGTTGTAACACAATCTTAGGGAGAAATAAAAGTTTTTAAACAAATCAATCGTAATCGTTTTAATGCATTTTTTTTTTAGGCCATAGGTTTTTTGCTGGCTTTTTAATTTAATGTACCAAATTCAGTACAAAATCTTTGTTCTCACGTGGCTAATTCTACTGTTATAAAGTAAAACCATTGAAAGAACTAGTAAAACATTGTATTTTCCATCCATGTCGCTGTTTTTTGAGACTTCCCGTTGCAGCATTATTCAAAACAGAGATAAACGCCTGTCGTTATGCAATTTGCACAGCATGAAGTAAACGCTTGGATCCAGCAGCGAGCGCATCAACGCATTTTGCGCTTTTACTTTCACTTTTCGATCGTTGTCTTATATCAACAAAATTGGTTCTGGATGCTGGTAATAAATGGGAATCATATTTTGTTCATTTCCACGGGCAAGGACTACTCCAGTATAAATCTTACTTATCCATTAAATAGCACCTTCGATATCGGTACATCGGTACAATCGATTGAAGTCCCCTGCGGACAAATTATTAATATCCGCCGGAAGGAGCGAAAACTGAAACTGAACTGATACAAAATAGGCCAACCGATGGAGATCGACGACCACAAAATGATGATCAACGCACCTACATACACACACACACGTATCCGGGATGAAGCAAAAGGCCAACAGCGGATGGCTCGCATAATCAAGCATCAGTAATTGAACGTACCAAACAAAACGCAACGAGAGCAAGCATGCCCCCGTGCCAACCGACCCAGAACTGGAGCAAATACGGCGAACGAAAGGGAAACGAACAGCTTCGGTTAATGATTTATTTCTGCAGTGTGGGCTCCGTTTCGTCGTTGCGTTCTTTACCGTGGGCGGTATTGCTGTTGGACGCGTTCGGGAACCCTAACTGATCGGGTTCCTGATTACACTTTATTTCATAACAAAAACATTACTCAAATCGGCTGCCGTGAAATGTCGCGGAATTTCTTTTGCGTCAACGGGTTCGATCGACAGCGCGAGAGAGATCAGGCGAGATTCAATTAATTTACCCACTTACCGGGTGCGTTATTTTGTTTTTATTGAAGTCCCCTGCGGACAAATTATTAATATCCGCCGGAAGGAGCGAAAACTGAAACTGAACTGATACAAAATAGGCCAACCGATGGAGATCGACGACCACAAAATGATGATCAACGCACCTACATACACACACACACGTATCCGGGATGAAGCAAAAGGCCAACAGCGGATGGCTCGCATAATCAAGCATCAGTAATTGAACGTACCAAACAAAACGCAACGAGAGCAAGCATGCCCCCGTGCCAACCGACCCAGAACTGGAGCAAATACGGCGAACGAAAGGGAAACGAACAGCTTCGGTTAATGATTTATTTCTGCAGTGTGGGCTCCGTTTCGTCGTTGCGTTCTTTACCGTGGGCGGTATTGCTGTTGGACGCGTTCGGGAACCCTAACTGATCGGGTTCCTGATTACACTTTATTTCATAACAAAAACATTACTCAAATCGGCTGCCGTGAAATGTCGCGGAATTTCTTTTGCGTCAACGGGTTCGATCGACAGCGCGAGAGAGATCAGGCGAGATTCAATTAATTTACCCACTTACCGGGTGCGTTATTTTGTTTTTTTTCGGGGAGGCTTTGCAGGTTACACTGTACACGGTCCAAGTGCAAATAATTTCTCATTATCGGTGTACAAATATTTGCGATCGAGCGTGTGGTTAGCTTCGGTATTCGGCTCGCCGCAGCGCATTCTAACAGCGAACGAGAATATTCTGCCACAAAGAAAAACAAACATTCCGGACGCTTCGTTTAACCTTGAATGTGGTCTAATCTTGCATCTCCTGATCGTCGGTACGGCTTCACCGGCCTCGGCCAGAGTGCTACAGAAACCACCCCCCCACACATTACTTCGACTCCCTTCGAGCGGTGTCGACAGTTTTGTAGGTTTTATTTTACGTAATACATTTGTCGCGAATTTCACCCAAAACAGTAAAATAAAAACATTCCCTTCGTACTCCATATTTTTTTGCTTATCTTATGCTCGGGGTGTGGTTTTGTGTTTTTTCTTTGCGTTCATTGCCTTCTGGCTTATTTAACCATTGCATGAGTTTATTTGTACTCGGGTGGTTCAGTCTGATTTTATTTTATTGATTTTATTTTTTGTTCACAAAACGCCTCCACTAGCGTTCGCCATGGTTTGGCAGCGTTCGTGTTGCTGTTTTGTTTTGTTTTTCGGACTGTTGTTGTTTGCTTCTGCGGCAAGCCTTTCGAATCCAAGCAGTGGGTCGTGGGCTGCAATGGTAAGTAGCTGTAGCTGAGAATCGGAATTCCGGGTGCAGGCAGTAACGGACATTAACCTTATGCACTTTTATGCTGGCACGTAGCTGCTTGAAAAACTGTTATAGTTAAGATGATGAATTCTCATTAAAATATTGCGAAAACTATTGCACAACAAAGAAGCTCATTACGCAAACAAGCGACTTTTACAGTATCCGCACACCACTAGAGGGTCCTGCTAATCAAACCCATCTTAAAAAGAGTTGACGCAACATAATGAAAGTTATGTTGCTAACGATCGCAGCCAACGGCAACCGGCTGGTTAGACATAAAAATATTTGCTCTTTATTTTTATCGAAGCACACACACACACATACACGCAGTTGGTGTTTATAGCAAACCTTCTTCATGACCTCAACATGCCGACATTCGTGTTTACCATTCATACTGCCACCGGTTAGCAGGCCGAGTACACGATGCGAAAGGGCAGCATCGATCCGAGATTCTTTACCGCCAGAGAGCTGCAAACAATAATCAAAGCGTTTTGCGAACAGATGGCTGAGAAGAGGAGGAAGTGGAAGCAAAAAAAAAACCCTTACACGGCCACTAAAGAAGGTAAGCGTAACGGTTTTGCATTTGATAAGATTTATTTACTTTTGATTTGGTTTGGAATGAAATTTATTTTTAAACCGTTCACCACTCGACCTTCTCCCGATCGTCGGTAGTCCCTTTCGGGCACGGTGGACTTGAAGCGGACGAGGCGATCGATTGAACATAAGCACAAAGCGGGCGGGGGTTGCAACGAATCACACGGGCCACCCTAAGCAGCTGAGCAGCTCCCGTACCGGAATGCAGATCAAAAGAACGATCGCGATCGGGTTGCAGAAAAAAAAACAGCCCCCGTGGGGATGAAGTTCATTTGACAGGCGAAATATCATCGACGATTGAACGGCGACGATGCCTGAATGGCGATGCAATTGTCATGAGACACGGAGGTGACATTCTTGAGTTCCACTTGGCACCCGTCCATTCCGCCTGCCGCAGCCAGCCGCCAGTGTCCGGGAAGTCGGGTGTAAGCGGTTGAACGGTTGACAGAGATTTCGAATGGAAATATGTATAGAAGAAATAAAAAAGCAAACACTCACTAACTAAATTATGTTGCAAACGGATGACATTCGCGCATAAATTCAAAACGAGCCGGGTGGAGATATGTTTGCTTCTTTTGCTCTGGCCTCTTCCCTTTAGCGAACACAAAAAACGTGTACGAAAGTGAAAACCGGGAGACAGCTGGTGGACTATTTTACGATTGTGGTCCGTCGGTAACGAAGCGGTCCCACCTCGGGGAACGTTGAGAGTTTTGGTTTTTTTTTTTGCGCACATGGAAGCTCGTTTGCATCTCAACCACAACGCGTTGGACACAAAAATGGCTGGAGGACAGAATGGGATGGCAAGAGCAAGAGAAAGAGGGTTATCCTAGCTGAGGGATAGGTAAAAGTTATATGTTTATATCGCTGTTAAAAGCATCCAACTTCCGGGATCATCATAACACATTAGGGTCTTTGAACTGGGCGTTTGGATGAGTGATTATTGACGAAATGTAGTGTATTACTTAATATTGTACGTAACTTTGTTTGCATGTAAAATCTACAAGATGCAAACATTTCTAACGATAGATTCTCACAAAATATTCAAGATATTTGGTTTAAAAAATCTTGTTTTTTTGCAATGAAAACTCACAGTAATGATTAACGAGCGATGCTTTGCTAAAGTGCTCTTCAAAACGACGTGAACCATACCGGCCGTTCGCATTCTAAACCATTCGTATCGCGCTGCCAATTAAAATCACCTTAAATTATCCTGTTTTACGACTGTCAAAGAGCCATCGTTCTGTCAAGGTCAGGCTCATGCGCAGTATGCATTCCACCACGATTTCGATTGTGTACGGGTTTCATTTTAACGATGCGGTTTCTGTGTGCCTGCTTTAAAGCCATTCATCGTAAATCATGCGAAACGAGCCACTCTTTTCGAGAATCACTTTAAACAATCATTTTGCGATCGGTGCTAACGTGCGTGAGAAGCATCCGTTTTCGCGGGTTTTTTTTTTTTTGCTGTCGTTTGTTTGTAAAAAGGGCTGCAGCGTGCATAGCGTTCGGTGGCGCACACCTGTGCAGTGTGTAAACAAACAGAACCAGAACCAATTTAGATGCGATCCGTTTTGGCTGCGTTCAATTAGGTGTGGTCGTGTTGATAGCTCACAGTAAACAGTGCTACCGGACGCCGCCGCATCATCGATGCCTTCTGCGGTGCAAAATTAGAAGCCGTTTATCAACCGTTTGCTGCCGTCAGGGTTTGTATGGTTTAGTGTGGCGCTACGCCGCTTGCTAAGAATAACACACCGAAGCGGAAAAGACGCCTACCGTACACGGCACGCAACGACGACGACGACAACGCACGGTGCCGGCCGGCTTCGGCTCGGTTTGCAAGCGTTGTGTATACGTGTGATGCTAGCGCGCCCACATACAGCGCGTGTAATCATTCTATACCCACTATCATCTGCTTTCGTTAGTCGTTGTGACAACAAGTTTGGCCTTGGGAAGCAGCAGCTAACGCATTTGGAGCATTGACCATCGCCCGGCTACGGATTAGTTCGGTGTCAAACGTTCTAGCAGCAGCATCAGGTACTTCGTCCACTGTGGTGTTCAACGTCGTTCGAGAGAAGTGAAAAAAAAAATGGCCAATCCTAATCAAGAGATCAAGTACACCAAAGTGAGTATAGTGTTGGTACGGCTGGTGGACGAAAGTATTTATAGTGTTGTTGAAAGTTGAAGTGTACGTGCAGGGATACAAAGTTGCGCGCGACACAGTACTGGGTGTGGCACGAAGAAAAGCGAAAGTGATGGATATGAAGTGTGTTGTTACTAACGTTCCCTTGATTAATCTCGTGTCGATCCACTCCACATTTCGTTCTGCTGAGAGCCACAACCCAAGACACCCTAAAGTACCCCTAAAATGCTCGTTAAATTAGTAGAACAAACTTCAGCCAATAAATGTTTATGTTTATATGCCAATGGTATGTGGTAGTTGTATAAACATTTGTTCAAGATTTAACTACATGCTTCCGATCATTCCCAACTTTACGAGCGCACCTTCAGTATCACCCAGTAACCCAAATCTAAGCCCCGTACAGCTTAGCTTTCCTTAATCCGCTCCCAACACTGACTGACTGTGCGTCATCTCACTTTAATTGGGATTTCTTTCGCTTGCCTCCAACATCCCGTTTGGCTCTCTGCATTCAATCGGTTCTTAGCATCACACCACCACAGATCGACGCGGATCACGCTGATCATAATCTTCTAATTGCTTTAGTTCGACGTTTCTCACCGTATCGGTCCGTTAATCTTCCTCCAGTGCTGCTTTCTTCTCCGCTGCCCAGTTGGTTTTGGATTACCGATCTCCCAAAAACCGATCGTGCCACTCGTTCCTTTTAGTTCCTTCGAAGCATGCGGATCCATTTCAGCTTACGCTCTACTGCGCTCTCTTGCGGACATATTCTTTTGAGGTTTTTGGCAGCTACTGCTGGGCCTGTCGGTTCGCGATTTCACTCCACGGCACGATACTGGCACGATCGGTGTGATCATATCCCTAATGTGACGTGAATGAGCAGTGCTTTCCCTTTTGCCTTCTCGTACTCCAGATCGTCCGGCCCAGAAGCACGGTGAGCTACGGTGAGATTTCTGTTGACCCCGCGCAACATCTGTCATCGGGTGATGGGCGATTAGATAGCGACATCTGTCACCAAGCCCTCGGCAACCAGCCTTTGATCGAGTGGGAATTTTGGTGGCCGTTTTGTACGGGCCGGCAGCAGTTGATCGATTTTCGCTACCACGGGAGAAAAGATTACCGCAGGCAAAGATAATTAAAAACGGGCGATAATTCACGCTCGGCAAGGTGTGCCCCAACACGGTTTCGGTACGTTCAGCTCAATTGAGTGGGTCTTATCAGCTGCGACTTAATTGAGCTTGAAGGGGTAAGAATTGCAATGCTTGACAACAGTGTACCTCCCTCGAGTGGAGCTATTGCTCCACCCAGACTTTCCTTGCTGTCTCGAACGTTATGGGTCGAGTGTGTTCGACGCATCCTTAATGACTCGGACGACCTTTCTTACGCGACACGATCCATACTTGCCCAACATCCTGCACAAATGTCTTCATTTCCCAGTGCCAGCCGGCTACACTTTGGAGGTGCAACCGATTTGTCTCCCGATCGCGACGGCCCGGTTCCACCGTGGCGAACCATTTGTTTCCGCCGCAAATCTGCACCCCAAACGATGACGGGGTCGACTAGACGATGAATAAAGCGCAGCGGAGCCACGATCGAATGCCCTTTTTTACTGTAGCTGCAGCACAGCTACGGTTTGCTGCTGCTTGCCGGTTCGGTTCGGATTTCTGTTCATTTGTAATGTTACAGCGTTCGTGCGCCCTTTTTCGAATCGAATAATTACTCCATTGCTGGGCGTAAGCCTTCAACAGGCTGTGCCGTTTCCTACGTATGCTGCTGGTTGTTCGGTTCGCGCACGCTGTTGCACCCACGGTTCGGCAGGCCGCTTACGTAAGCCACCGTGGGTTCTTATGCCATCTTTTGTCTTTTGTCCTGTGGCGAAACGGTTTCGCGAGTTTCGGGAACAAATGGTTATGACGGTGTCTGGCACTGTGTCTGGCAAAGGGCAACGGAGGCATCATAAAAACATTATTCTGAATTGTATTGTGCACGCCTGCCAGCTAATCGATCGTTGTTAATGCTGCAGTGGGGTTTTTTTTGTTGTTGTCCAAAATGATCTACTTTTAAAGGTGCAATTTGGGGAATTGCTTTTTTTTATTTCAATTTGTACAAACTTGACTAGTTTTTACTATATTGAAAAGATTCATTGGCAGCAACATTGCGAAAAGCTGTTGCAATAGCCTTATAAACACAATAAATCTGTTAATCTGTTTACTGCAGGGATGTATTGTTTTGTTCGCAAAAATATTTCCCCAACAAACATATGTGAAAAAAAGGTTGTTTTAAATTATTCCTATTTCACTCTCAAATAAATATCGGACATGCTTTTTTCCTTGTTATAATCAAAAAATAAGGCACCACCTAATCGCATCGTTACACATATTCTACCAATGGCAAGCTCAAGAAATGCTTTCGATATGGTTCTCATGTGATGGTTTTCATAAGCATGGGTGGTTCGTGATAAATGATATCGGTCCAGTCCCACCAGGTACTTTGGCATATTCTTTGAGCTATGAGTGTTTGACCGATGTCATAAAGTTGGTTTTAATGAGAAGATTCCTTCTGAAACATTCTATTCATTGAGACCGTGACCGTGAGGACTGTGAGTCACTACTAGCATGGAACGTCTTGAAACTTCTAAGGTTTTAACTTCCAAATCATCGCTTCGAAAGTGTCCACTCGCCACCCCAGACACCTTGTTAAAGTAAACGCACCATCTCTGTACACGTTAAATAATTCGCGATGTACTTCTGCTACCGTTTTGTTCGTTTGGAACTCGCTTATTCGACACAAAAGCAGATACAGTAAAGTATATAAATGTATAGTTTACAACATAAAAATCTGTATAAGGTTTGTACCAGCATGAGTAACTTTTTACAAACATCAAAACTGAGTCTCTTTTTTGCTGGCTTTATCTGCGTCCATTCTGCTTACATTATGTTATTAGACTTTGTAGTAATAATAGTTTTTATACGTAAATCCGGAATAGGGGAAGTACAATCAAGTATCGATAAATACGCGTGAAATGATCAACTTTATTATTTAATGTTTTCCCGAGATTGAAAATTCTTCGTAATATTATAATTGTTCGATATTGAGATAAATCATGTCAGATAAGTTTAACAGATAAAGTCAGCAAAACGCAACACAACGATATGTGATGTAATTGAAGTGTAGCAAATGTGTTTGAGTGTATTTCAATACAGCAATCCAGCAAAAACCGAGCGCAAAATTCGGTTGGTTGTAAAGCACTCACAACTGTGCCGAATCGATCGTGTACGGTCAATAAATCATGTTCTTGCTTTCGATCGACAACGTGTGGCTTGTAATGATCGATCCTCACCGAGGTGGCAGTGCGAAAGGCGCGCCAGCCAATCATCCGGCTGACAGGATCGGCCTACTAGCATTGTTATGGCATGCAACACAAAAACGGGAAACACTGAACACAGGGAGAATGTAAAAGCAATGGAGACAACAACCAAAAAACAAAAAAAAACTAACCAACGGCACATACACGGGAAGGCACACACAAGCATTCCCCAAAACGGGATGCATAAACAATTTAAAATTTAATGTCCTTTCCTTTCGTTTCGATCGAAGCGTCGAAGAGGATCTGGCTGTATTCAACCGCTTGGAAAATGTTCCTTGTTTTTATCTATCTCATGTGGAACTGTGCATGTGTGTGAATTGATCTGATTCGAATCATTCATTTGAATGGCCGTGTATGCTGTGAGCGCGAGCAAAACAGCGGTCTCATTTTAAGCGAGACAGCACGCGAACGCGTACAGCATGCGCGTGTTTGCGCGTCCGGGCCGAGTCACGCATCGCAAATCAGCACAGTGCGCACACGGTCATAAGTTGTGCTTTGGCATGCATCGCTATCGCGTTAAATCGTATCGCATTACTTAAGTCGTTTATCTTCTCTGCTTTCTTTACCTCGGTTTGCACTGCGCCGAACGGTTTTTGGTTTATGGCGGGCACAGCATTCTTTGTGTGTCCCATCTGCCCCAAACGCTTCTGCTAAATGACGATCCGGGTCGGTGTGATTTGTCTTCCATTTCGTCCTTCGGAACTGCTGCGCTTAAAACCCATCTCAACCGTATGCTAAGTAACGGATTCGGGGTTTAAGATGATTGCTCCTGTGCGATCCAACTGTGCATCTTCTCGAGCGCGTGCTGAACCTGGTCGGACCGATGCGAAATCGCACGCAAACGCGTATGAGGAAGCGTTGATGCCAAAAATTAATTATTATTATCTCGTGCCGTTTGGCCATCCGGCAGCATCCGGCAGCGAATGGGTGGACGGTTTTATAAGCTGGCGCATAAATTTTCTCCTGGAATGATTCAAGGCTGTCGCCGTTTTGGTTTTCGTCGGGGCCGCCCAGATGCAAACGCTTCCCGGTTTGGTAGTCGGGTTGCGGTGGTTCAAGTTGACGAGCGTGGAAAATTAAGAAATTATGTCTTAACACTAATTTCTCCCAAACCGGCACATACCAGCGCATCGGCGTTTCGTTAATGGCCTGCTGACCCGGTGGCCTGAGCTGTTTGATGATCGTTTTTACAGGTTCGCATGAATGCACGTATTTTGAAAATATCTTCTTAACGAGCTGTAAGACCTAAGGATATCATTTGATTTTTGTTGTATTAAGAACTTTCTTTGATTGAATACATTGTTGTATTTTAATTGTCCACAAATAACTATAGGATAGTTTTATGCTCTTTATACTCTTTACTTTGGCATGAACGTTTCCGCCATAGTAAGATCATTAGTTTAGATGGTAAATATTTTAAAAACTTATCAACTAATCCGATCATGTTCGTGGTTTCCTCTATTCTTGGAGAGTATAGAACGGAAAGTGATAATACGTCCCATGAGTTGCAATAGTTGAATAATTTGTAAACGTTTAAATATCGTAAATCAATATATTTGTAACCATGGCTTGATGTTTTTTTTTTCTATCATAAAACACGTTTTTAAAACTGTACACCCTGCTCTTTTTGCTATGCTTTGGAACAACCGTTACATCACCCACCCGGTAGTCTCCCTAAGCCCGTTTCGGCAGCTATCACTGGCCAGGGAAAGGTCGCCACCGGGAATGGGACATTCCACAAAATTTCCCTTTTTTGGAGGATGCGGTTTCAGCATACGAGCACCGTTGCTGATTACTCGGCAGCGGCCTAAACGAGCTCGCTGCTGCTGTTGCTCTCTTTCTGAGCGAGTTAAAAATTGCATACTGTGCCAAAGCAATTAACTATAACATGCATCGTGGCTGTGGCTCGCTGTCGCAGCATCTGTGCCGTGGCTCCGGGCACAGCATATCGGGTAAGCCGATTGCCCATTGACCCTTAAAATAAACCATTGCACCGTTTTTGGGGCTCCCCTTCGATCCCGGAGGGTGTTTATGAAATTGTCGCCGACAGCGCTGTCGCAAAATCCCAAACCCGGCAGATCGAGCGACGCTCACCAAACACTCACGGTACGGGCCCGATTAGCGAACTAGTTTTCGAAAGGTTTTATTCCCCTCGCACGCGGTACGGAAGCGAGTGGCGGACGAGCGGTGACGCACGTGAGGAAACGGAAGTTATGACGCCGGACAATTATGCAATCGGAGCAGATCACAGTCATCGCAAGCGCATGCCGGTGCGAAATGTGCACCGGCCGAAATGAGTTTCAGTTTGTGTGTGTGTGAGAGTTGAAGGCAGCGTCGGCTGGTGTCGGTCTCATCGCCCGCGGGGTTTGATGAAGCACTGTTTCGGTTGGAATTTCAACGGGCACCCTACCGTGCCCCACTGTGAACGCCTTTGGACAGTTACCGGTTAAGTTGTGTTCATGGTTTGTTGTGGAGTGTTTTTTTTGTATCATTTTCTTTGCACGTGAAAATTCCAATGCTGTTTGGTTCGAAGCTGATGATGCAATTGGCTTGTGGCAACTCCCTCAAAGCGAGCGGACGAGTTTATTACCCTTCGATATTTACCCCGGAAAACGGGAAGCAACATCGAAGGGTCGGCCGAGCATTTCAATGTCAATGAACGTGGATCACCGGATGCTGTACCATATTGTGTCTTACGCGGGTATGATGTAACAATTCGCAAAAAATGGGAATTGCAGGAAGTAGATATATCACACGAAAACAATTCAAGAGATCCAGATGATGTATGATCTGGATTACTTTTGTCAATGGTAGGACATAACAGAAATTAAAACTATTTCTATTGCTTGTCTAAGAGATAAATATAATACTAGAGTTCAATTTCCAATAAAAATGATCAAATTTGTGCTCCATGCTATATTCATCAGCTCCTTCCATACATCATTTTCATGTTGACAGCTAAGGCTTAAGACTGCCATTTCTAGGAACAAGAATCTCTCAAAATGTTCTTCAACTTTACCAAATGTATATTTTGTATACTAACTGCCTTATGTCATTAAACATAATGCACTGCGTAAGACATAAAACCAATATTTAATGAAGTTTGCAGCATGCCGAACCTCTAATAATGTCTTCAATCCATCGCCTTCCTGAGCAATTGATTGTAGTCCACCCAGGCATGTGTTCCTGATTACGCAACCAGTAACACACACACACACGCACACTGACCAATGGATGGTACACCTTCCAAACCAACAGCTATCGATAGCTCCGAACTCTCCGAAACAGGATTGCAATAAAGAGCTAATAGGATCATATCACTGTCCGGCCGCCGACTGCAGCGAAATTCCAACGTCATTAATGTCGCTTTCGTTCCGATTGCACCGTGGAGGAGTGGTCTATTAGGGACGGTAAATAAAACAGTATAAAAAAAAAACAGTCCAACAACTTCAACCCAATAATCGCCGTCATTAGATTTGGCGTTAGTCAATTAGCATGCAAATGTTTCTATTGCATTTCCGCGGGCCCGATTCGATGCGCGATCGCTCGCATTCTGCTCGCATCAACCTGTAGCGGCACGGTTTTTCCGTGCGGCCACCAGAAGCTTCGAAACCGGTCCAGGTGTTTGTTTTACATCCATTGCAAGATACCGTCCCGTCCGGTATCGGTGCGTACTGCATTCAATTAAGACGATCTTGCACATCCGCAAGACGCTTTGCACAGTCCGGGACCAGTGTGTTCCACAGGGCCTGCGGAACGATCTCCTGCTCGCTGCAGGTTATTACCGTTGGCTGTTTACTTTGACGGCTGAGTGCCAGGTACGGTGGATCACCTGCCGCGGCACCGTGCCCGATCGTATGCGTACAAGTGCGTACTCGGATCTTTTGCAAACCGTCGCAGCGATCTTACCACTGTCAGAAGACTTCTCGCAATCGTTCATGTCGTTCTGACGGCTGCTTAAGCTGGACACGCTACAAAATGCACCAGGACAGTACGACACACGGAAACGTCAGTTCGGACGTGTGAAAATGATGAAGATAAAGCAGGAAAACGAAAGCATGTCTAAATGGTGTCCGACTGACGCGCGGATGACTCGCACATTTTTACACACATTTGCGTACTAGGGCGCTGTGTTACTTCTTTTCTTTCGGTTGTGCACTTCACCTCGCAAGCATCGTAAGCGAGCGAAAGGTCACGCAGCGTCTGGTACCGACGGGCTGTTTGTTGAGTGAGCTTATTCGCGCGGGTCCATCGAACCTGAATGCTGTTCGCTGTTGTTTCTTGCGAGCAAATAAAGAAATGGACCATCACGAGCAGCAACAAAAAAAAAACAACGTCCAAATGTAACAAACTGGCCCGTCGAATCGATGACCGAGTGAAGTATGCTGTGGCCACGGTAAGGCCGATTAACGTGTTCGAGTGGAATGACGATCGAGCCCGGGAAGAAGTATCGCTTACCACTTATTCGCACCAAAGCACCAGGTCAGCAGCATGTTATTGATACCTGTCCCGGTGCGGACATGCGAAGCACGATCTGGCTCGATCTTGCGTGCTAGATCACGGCAGGAGACTGGGCGCGATCGTTCGACAAACTCTGTGCGATACTCGTAATCGATGAAAAGAATTCCCATTTCTTGTGACGCGCTACAGAAAATGTAATGCGCGTTCGCGGCTCGGTGGTGTACATCACTTCCGCTTCGCAGGGGTTGCAAGGGCTCTCGAGAAGGCGTTGCACTTAACGGATTTTCCGGCACGATCATCAATCGGACTGTCCCTTACCTCAACCTCCATCGATCCAGAGTGTCGCATTAATGAGCGTCCGCATCTTCGGAGCTCTTCCTTAAAATGGTACACTGTCCTGTGGGCCCGTTTAACTTCCTTTCGTTTGGTGGACGGTTCATTCAATGCCAGCACCACCGGTATCGTCCCCCCGATAACGGTTGTTTTCGAAATCGAATCGTGTTTCTCAGTCATTTTTCCATTTTCTTCAATTAATATTGTCTGTTTGCTTAGGCACCGGTGGGTACGGTCCCCGGGCGCAAGGAAGACGATCACCGGGCTATTTTTAGCCTTCCCGATTCTCACCCGACTCCCGTTAACCGTTTTGTCGTGTGTTCCAATCGATTCGATACTCGATCGACAATCGAAAGAATAATCGATTTTTGGAACGCAAATTTAGCTTCACAACGGGACTTACGGGTAATCGGCGAATGAGAGGGAAAGGAAAAACGCAAACTACAGCGATGAAAAACATGACAACATCACCCCTGAGATGAGCGGTCCCCTGGTCACCCGGCCAACGAGTGGACCTTGAAATTATAGTGCCAAAAAACGAAGGACTTTCTTATTAATTACTTTCTCTTCGATCGTCTCCAGATTCGTGGCGGTCCGCTTGTCGGCAGTTTGCCGTACGAAATGGAACTGTAATTGATAGCGAAGCGCACGAGAGCGATCGGTATACTGTCAGGTAACGCGATGTCACGATCACGCTTTTGGGGGTGATGTTTCGCTATCGTGAAGGTTGTGCTGGAGTGGTGGTTATTTTCTGCAACACATCGTCCACCACGAATGGTCTGCGTATTCGTGATCCTTTTCACTTTCGATCGATAAAGTTTCGATTTCTTTCGTCCGAGCGAAATTCCGTGCGCGAGTGTCTGAAACTTTATGGCCCCGATGCACGGCGTTAAACAGGGGAAAACAATTTTACGCCGACTGCAGCGAAATTCCAACGTCATTAATGTCGCTTTCGTTCCGATTGCACCGTGGAGGAGTGGTCTATTAGGGACGGTAAATAAAACAGTATAAAAAAAAAACAGTCCAACAACTTCAACCCAATAATCGCCGTCATTAGATTTGGCGTTAGTCAATTAGCATGCAAATGTTTCTATTGCATTTCCGCGGGCCCGATTCGATGCGCGATCGCTCGCATTCTGCTCGCATCAACCTGTAGCGGCACGGTTTTTCCGTGCGGCCACCAGAAGCTTCGAAACCGGTCCAGGTGTTTGTTTTACATCCATTGCAAGATACCGTCCCGTCCGGTATCGGTGCGTACTGCATTCAATTAAGACGATCTTGCACATCCGCAAGACGCTTTGCACAGTCCGGGACCAGTGTGTTCCACAGGGCCTGCGGAACGATCTCCTGCTCGCTGCAGGTTATTACCGTTGGCTGTTTACTTTGACGGCTGAGTGCCAGGTACGGTGGATCACCTGCCGCGGCACCGTGCCCGATCGTATGCGTACAAGTGCGTACTCGGATCTTTTGCAAACCGTCGCAGCGATCTTACCACTGTCAGAAGACTTCTCGCAATCGTTCATGTCGTTCTGACGGCTGCTTAAGCTGGACACGCTACAAAATGCACCAGGACAGTACGACACACGGAAACGTCAGTTCGGACGTGTGAAAATGATGAAGATAAAGCAGGAAAACGAAAGCATGTCTAAATGGTGTCCGACTGACGCGCGGATGACTCGCACATTTTTACACACATTTGCGTACTAGGGCGCTGTGTTACTTCTTTTCTTTCGGTTGTGCACTTCACCTCGCAAGCATCGTAAGCGAGCGAAAGGTCACGCAGCGTCTGGTACCGACGGGCTGTTTGTTGAGTGAGCTTATTCGCGCGGGTCCATCGAACCTGAATGCTGCACGCTGTTGTTTCTTGCGAGCAAATAAAGAAATGGACCATCACGAGCAGCAACAAAAAAAAAACAACGTCCAAATGTAACAAACTGGCCCGTCGAATCGATGACCGAGTGAAGTATGCTGTGGCCACGGTAAGGCCGATTAACGTGTTCGAGTGGAATGACGATCGAGCCCGGGAAGAAGTATCGCTTACCACTTATTCGCACCAAAGCACCAGGTCAGCAGCATGTTATTGATACCTGTCCCGGTGCGGACATGCGAAGCACGATCTGGCTCGATCTTGCGTGCTAGATCACGGCAGGAGACTGGGCGCGATCGTTCGACAAACTCTGTGCGATACTCGTAATCGATGAAAAGAATTCCCATTTCTTGTGACGCGCTACAGAAAATGTAATGCGCGTTCGCGGCTCGGTGGTGTACATCACTTCCGCTTCGCAGGGGTTGCAAGGGCTCTCGAGAAGGCGTTGCACTTAACGGATTTTCCGGCACGATCATCAATCGGACTGTCCCTTACCTCAACCTCCATCGATCCAGAGTGTCGCATTAATGAGCGTCCGCATCTTCGGAGCTCTTCCTTAAAATGGTACACTGTCCTGTGGGCCCGTTTAACTTCCTTTCGTTTGGTGGACGGTTCATTCAATGCCAGCACCACCGGTATCGTCCCCCCGATAACGGTTGTTTTCGAAATCGAATCGTGTTTCTCAGTCATTTTTCCATTTTCTTCAATTAATATTGTCTGTTTGCTTAGGCACCGGTGGGTACGGTCCCCGGGCGCAAGGAAGACGATCACCGGGCTATTTTTAGCCTTCCCGATTCTCACCCGACTCCCGTTAACCGTTTTGTCGTGTGTTCCAATCGATTCGATACTCGATCGACAATCGAAAGAATAATCGATTTTTGGAACGCAAATTTAGCTTCACAACGGGACTTACGGGTAATCGGCGAATGAGAGGGAAAGGAAAAACGCAAACTACAGCGATGAAAAACATGACAACATCACCCCTGAGATGAGCGGTCCCCTGGTCACCCGGCCAACGAGTGGACCTTGAAATTATAGTGCCAAAAAACGAAGGACTTTCTTATTAATTACTTTCTCTTCGATCGTCTCCAGATTCGTGGCGGTCCGCTTGTCGGCAGTTTGCCGTACGAAATGGAACTGTAATTGATAGCGAAGCGCACGAGAGCGATCGGTATACTGTCAGGTAACGCGATGTCACGATCACGCTTTCGGGGTTGATGTTTCGCTATCGTGAAGGTTGTGCTGGAGAGGTGGTTATTTTCTGCAACACATCGTCCACCACGAATGGTCTGCGTATTCGTGATCCTTTTCACTTTCGATCGATAAAGTTTCGATTTCTTTCGTCCGAGCGAAATTCCGTGCGCGAGTGTCTGAAACTTTATGGCCCCGATGCACGGCGTTAAACAGGGGAAAACAATTTTAAAAGCCTTGCTGGGTTAGGTTTATTATTGCCACCGGATGTACCGTTCACACCACAGGGGAAAACAATTTTAAAAGCCTTGCTGGGTTAGGTTTATTATTGCCACCGGATGTACCGTTCACACCTTCGACGGTAGCTTGATCGTGACGGATTTGGTTTCCAGATACAGCTCAATACCGCTGTAGCCGAGCTCGCGGCCACTTCCGGACTGTTTGTACCCACCGAACGGTGTCGTCGGCACCACATAGTCGTAGCAGTTGACCCTGTAACAATAGCAGACAAGGACAGTGAGTCGGTCGGTGGTTTTGGCAGCTATTTCCGGCCCGCCCCGGCGCTACTTACCACACGGAACCGGCCTCGACCGCGTTCGTAAAGGTGATGGCGGTATTGATATCCTTCGTGACGACACCCGCCGCCAGCCCGTACTCCGTGCTGTTGGCCCGCTCGATCACCTCGTCCAGCGTGCTGAACTTGAGGATGCTCTGCACCGGGCCGAAGATTTCCTCGCGCGCAATCTTCATCCCGTCCGTCACGTTCGAGAAGACGGTCGGCTCGACGAAGTAACCAACGCTACCGGACCGTTTGCCACCGGCCTGCAACTTTGCGCCCTCCGCCTCACCCGATGCAATGTAACCGAGGATCTTCGTAAACTGTTCCTGATCGACCTGTGGGCCTTGCTGGACACCGTCCTGGAACGCGTCACCCACCTTGCGCTGGCGGGCCATTTCGGCGGCTTTTGCGACGAACGCATCATAAATGCCTTCCTGCACGAACGTACGGCTTCCGGCACAGCAGTTTTGACCGTGGTTGGCGAAGATCGCATTGTGGGCAATTTCTACCGCTTCGTCAACTTTAGGCGAAAAAAAAAAGAAAAAGCACACACATTAGTGATCGTCTTGTCACGCTCATTGCATCTGTCACTTACGATCAGCATCGTTGAAGATCACCAGCGGGCTCTTGCCACCGAGCTCGAGCGAAACCTTCTTCAGGTTGGAAGTGGACGCACCGCCCAAGATGAGACGGCCCGTCTCAACCGACCCAGTGAACGCCACCTTGCGGATGTCCGGGTGGGCAACGATCGCGGCACCAACCGTCGGTCCAAACCCGTTCACCACATTGATCACACCGTCCGGAAATCCGGCCTCCTTCGACAGTGCGGCCATATACAGTGCGCTGAGTGGGGTCTGCTCCGCCGGTTTCAGCACCAGCGTACAGCCAGCCGCCAAGGCCGGCGCCCACTTCCAGGTCAGCATCAGGATCGGATAGTTCCAGGGAATGATCTGGCCCACGACACCGACCGGTTCCTTGCGGATGTACGACAGGACCGGTCCATCCGACGGTACCGTACTGCCGTGGATCTTGTCCGCCCAGCCCGCATAGTAGCGGAACGTATCGATGGCGCAGTTGATGTCGAACGTCGAGTCGCCGAACGTTTTGCCGTTGTCAAGCGATTCCAGGTTCGCGAGCGTATCGATATCGCGCAGCATCAGATCGGCCAGCCGGTTCA
>KZ063573.1:6390-41040 GCA_002091835.1 Anopheles maculatus
TGTTCATTGTGCTTATCGTCCCGGTGTTACCCTATGAATCAATTAGTCATACAATAATCCAGTTCTGCACAAACCAACAAGTGAAAAAAAACAACACTTTCCTTACGACCTACGACCGGTAATTTTCGGTTACCCGAGAAATCTTACATAAAGCTATAAATTGATAAAATCCATGCAGTTCCCACCGCTTGTCAGAAGTTTCTGCTCTAGTAAAGCTTCCAGTGGACGGCAGGCTTATTTTATATCATATTGATTTACGACCCTCGTTGGGTACCAGCCATAAAAATCACGGCCCTTTCAAGTGGCGATATGACTGCTGATTTTTAGTGTGCTACCGGTGCCATGGTGTTTATTTTGCAAGAAGTAATATCGCCATACTCGTGCTAAAAATTATGGCTTGCGATGTAAGAAGATAAACATCTCAAATATTTTATGGCATTCACTTCCTCCTGTATGATAAGGCGGGCTTAGAAGAGGCTTAGTTACATTTAAATAATTTGAATTATGTTACACTGAAAGCCGTTTAGCTACAATTCTAGGACCATCATGAACTAAAATGTTGACATTACATTTTATTCGGTGTAGCTCCTCACAAAGACTAAACCCGTTTGGTGTTTAATTTACAAAACGTGTCGCAATGAGCGAGTAACGTCGATGCGCACCTACCGTGTCGATATGTTCGTGACGCACTTGTTAATGTTGTTTGTTTTTCATTTTTTTTTTGTCAATCTCCTAAATGTGCTATCCTTTCCCATTATCATCACCTCATACACTGTTCAATACCGTGCGATCCAAGCTTAGTCATCGAGGGTAACATTCCCCTGCCACAGGTAAAATTTCGCATCCTTATCTTTTAGCTTCAATTAAATTGTCCCTTGCTACCGTTACCGCAAATGAGTGTAAAAAAAATAAATCAACACCAGTACCCGATGGGAAAATAATTGATTTATCTATTGCTTATGCGGAAACAGGGCTGAAACGATCACCTATAGCTCTGCCCGGTGGGTCGATTGAACACGATGTTTATCCTGCCTAGACAGGCCGCCATGCAATTCGCACTCCAATTTAAGATCCTGCGTCATCTGGCAGGACGTAAAGCAGCCCTATGACGCAAATAACGATAAGTATGGGTCGGGTTTTCTTCCGGATACGAATAACGCTGGACTGAAACCATTTTGATTCTGTGTCTTCTATAAACGGGTTTTGAAACATCACGCTTCCGAATAGCCAAATCACCGACAGAGAGTTCTCACGAAAGGGACCGAAAAGGCAGCAGCGTTAGTTTTTCTTACGGCAGCTGAAAAAATATTTAATACCAGAGTCGCTATCTCATGGAAAAGCCTTAAAATCATTTTATTCTCCAACGCATGCATTATTTCAAAATTTATAAGACACGTTTTTTATGTTTTGTTTTATTTATTTTGTTAAATAGACAAATACATATTTACGGTACAGTGCCCATCTAGTGACAGCTGACATCTATATTCACAATTAAACTATGCTTTAAACCGTATTTTTAATCATCTTCCGTACGCATTTACTAACTAAAAATTAGTAAATCTTCCTATCCTAGACAACTACTGTTGATCGATTGACCCTTTCATAGCAACGTCTTCTGTATATCAGTGAGGGCAAGTCGGCAGATTCACTGGGAAGAACACATTCAGCTCAATCAGGCTCGACACCGTGAGAAAGCCGATGTACATCGAAAGGCAGGTTAAACCCACCTTCCAATCAAGTTTGAAGCGATTGAACCAAAACGCCGCATACAGCCCGCACAGTGTCGACAGTAGCGAGATGGCGGAGTAGGTTAGTCCGGAAGAGTTGAGCGCCACCCACCGCTCACCGGGGACGGCCGGAAAAGCTAGTGCCTTAATTAGCCAAGGCAACCCCAGACACAGCAGTATGTCAAACGTGTTCGATCCTATCGAATTGCTGATGCCCATCTCACCGTGGCCCTGGTTCGTTACGATAATGCTGGACACTGCTTCCGGTACGCTAGTGCCCGCCGCCAAGAACGTTAAACCCATAACCGAGTCCGGTATGTCGATCGTGTCACCTTGAAAATAGCGAAAGAAGGGTTGATTATCTTCGAGAAGGTCAGGTTCTGGGCAGCAGAATAAAGGGGGACTGAACAGTGCGTGCATCCCATCCCCAGTTCGGCCAGTAATGACCAGTGCTTACCGACGACGGTGATGAGAAAGGCGACAAAATAGGACGTAATGCCAATCCAGAAGATGCACGCGAAGAATGTTACCAATCGTAACCGGGGATAGCGTCGACAGTCCGGGATGGTTGCCCAAAGGATGAAGGTGATCGGCCAGCGGCACACAAACGCTACAAGACTATCGTCACGATGGTTCCAGGGTGAGGTGGCCAGCTCTGGAGGGCGCGAAAACATCGAAAGTAACAGGCGAACTTTTAATCGAGAGATTCCTTGAGGTAAAGTTCGGTTTGGCACTATCCTCGCCACTTACCATATTCCTCGAAGCTGTCATCGCTAGCATCGCTGTCACAGGCGTGTTGCCCGTTGGTGCCGTTCTTGGTAGTGGTAGCAGGCGTCGACTTGCCGTTAGCTCCGTTGGAAAGGAGGGGGGAAATTTCCGTTACCTCCGTGTATGGACGAATGTACGATTTCCGGCGGAAGGTTTTCGACATGAAGCGATTGATCGTATCGTTGCAGTACATTGCTATAAGGTACAGAGTAAAGCAAAATAGAAATAGATGAAGGGATTTTTTTCCTTAACATTTGTTATGTTCCACTGTACTTAAAGTGCCTTTGAATAAATAAGTATTTGTTTTTGTGACAGAATAAACTGAAATTCTGAAACCAAATAGAGGTTCATTCTATAGATTGAAAAACAACCATTAGTTTAGTGTATCAGTAAACCAGTCTTTTCTACGACATTACTTTACGATGTCTACGTCAATGCTCTAACCGATCGTACGTCAGCTAGAAATCAATATTTACATGCGATAAAGCTCATGCAAGACATTTCAATCATGACGCATGTCGTAAAATGTGGGTACAGTTTGGAGTAATCCGTTACCAGAACTTTATTTCACTGGCACACGACAAAGTGCTCCTCCACTCCACTCAACTTCCCCAGCTCGATGCTTACTAAGAAAACAAGTAAGATAATTTAAATTTAATCTCATCTCCGTTCTCATCTACACCGCCAGTGAACGAAGAAGTTCGGAAGAAGATGCTTATCCAAACGATTGCGACGGTGTTGCCGAAAACTGAGCAACGTACAGATAGCGTATGTCAAGTTCAGTGCCATTTCAACTCTCTCGGAGTGGCCGAACCGAAAGTGACGACAGCTTAAGATATTTATCCTACGTCCAGGTCCATCCATCTTCGTTTGGCCTACATTGTTGCGCTTTGCGGTTCAACCCGTGGCATTATGTATTGTTGGTGCGTCTTATCGGCCACGCCAAGTGCACCGTTACCGTGTGCCGCAACCTACATTGCAGGATGACAAGTGCAGTTGAAAACAAACAGATTGGTGGAGATACCCCCAGACACCCGCTTGCAAATTCGACCAGCTGCTAAGAGTTGGATCTTGTTTGTCGGGAGCGTTGAGCTTTACAATTACAATTTTTAAAACAATGCGGCATCTTACGTCTTCACTAAGATCCGGATTTTTATTTAAGATAACGGAATGCATTATCCAATTTTTGCAACATCCCATATGATGTAAAACCGTATAAAGGTCACTCAGAGGAAACTATTGCTATTGTTTGGGGGCAGATGTGGGATCGTTGGGAATGATACTAACCTGTAATGTAAAACACGTAAGCCGATACTAATATTGTGGCCTCGTACCACATTACCCGGCCATCGTAGAGAACCGCAATTAAACCTATCACTGCCATGCCATACATCATGGAGTCTCGTGTCACGGGCCACCATCTTAGTTGCACGACCTAGGCGCGGATAAAAAGAGAATTAAACATTTTGGCTGTCAAACGAATCGTTCGCTCCGAATAATTGATATGATCCTTACCTGTCCACCTAGAAGTCCGCAAACAGCTGGCACTGCTAGAATATTAAACACGGCCGATCCTACTACGGCGCCCACACCAAGATCACCCTTGGTGACGAACGTTCCAACGCAATTGATGAACAACTCTGGGCTAGAGGAAGCCGCTGCCATAAACGTTGCACCAGCCACATCTTCCTTTACCTGTAACTCTACAGACGATAAGAAAGTTCGGTAGTTAGCATTCTCGTAGCATACTGTAGCCACCGGGGATGTTTGATTTACTTTTACACATTAACTCGATCGCAGGAACAAAGTAGTCGTCGCACACAATGGCAAGCAGCCAGAAGCAGTAGCAGGCGATAACCACGTGCACCAATATCCAACCGTGTCGTCTATCCTCGCGCGTAAATCCATCGGACGGAAATTCAAAGATGGCTGCCGGCGTACAGTTGCGCTCAACTTCTGGCTGATCTGTGACGTTCGTGAACCCGTCCACCGGTGGGACGATGGTGCTGAGTTCCGGTGGAAGTGTTCCGTTAAGCAGATCCAACAGTTCTACTTCACTCTGAGGAATTGTTAGTAGTCTTCGCGACCCAAGAGCATCGGTTGCAACTGTCCGGAAGCCATTATCGTTTGCTTTGCTGGCGGTCGGGTTGAGGGCAAAGTTTAACACATGCAGCGAACCTAGACACAGCACAAACAACACACGCAGTACAAACGCAATTCGTACTCGACGATTGCGAATGCCACAGAACGAGTTTTCGTTTAAGGTTTTAGTCCCAGGTTTTACCATCTCACGAGCCGCCCAAACGGTGATAGGTTTGCGTTTCGTTCAATGTCCTGACCTAAGTACGCTTCACCGATCGTAACTACACACTGTCCAGAAAGACAGGTCACTTTAAGCTTGTAGTTTTTGCCACAACTAGAACGATTGCACTGTGCCGACGACGTGTCTTTCGAATTGTCCGCTACTGTTTCACACGCCTCCAGAGCTGTAGGATAAAGAAAGTCAATCTGCCCGTTCCGGTGCGCTTTTATAGTCGGATTTCTCAATACATTGTCTAGCGCAATCTACAGCATCTGTCCTGCTCGTTCGGCACCACACCCAACGCTCGCCGAGTTGTACGGGCCGCCGATACCGAGGGTCAAGATGCGGATGTTGTCACAGTGAGCGATGTGAGTGTGCAGTGGCCATCATAAATCAACAACTACATCCATCCCGTGCCATCCTGCGCTACACTCGTACGGCTCGAGCGCGCGCGCCGTTTTCCCTTTTCCATTGTAGATCGGTCATCTTGTGTGCCCGAGAGATAAGCGCCAGAAATGCAACAACGCTCATCCGATGAAGTAGTTGCAGCGGTGGATGCTGTTGTACGGTAAAACCGTTGCTATGGTTGTAGCAGGAATAACCATTTCCAATCGTACGCAGGATCGAAGATAGACAATTTTTATGGTGAAATTCCACGACAACATACAAACATAAATGACAATCATATCGCCCAGATTAACAGGTGTGTTTTTCGTGGAGTTGTTGATATCGTCGTGTAGCGCATCATCAACATCAATATAGACAGTGATAGAGCTTTCGTTCGTACATTCGAATGCATGCTGATGAAGAATGATGAAGAGAGAGAGAGAGAGACAGAGTAGCCGACATCATCTAACGAGCGCTGGAAAAATACGGCAACGTGGCACAGTTTGGAAGATGGTGCTGCTCTAGAGAGTGATTGTTGTTACTAACATCCTGGAAACATTTCAAATATCCCCCTTTCTTAGCACGAAGAATAAACTGAGCTGCTTCTGACAGTCATAAGAGTGCTCAAATATTTTACATAAGCTGTACAAAAATACACCGCTTTCGTATCTTAGGAATGTAACATGTATTTCTGTATATTCATAATTCACTACTAGGTTTTGAAACACACACTCACACACAAACTGTATTAATTGTTTTTAGTATTGGTTGTCTTTGTTTAGAGACACGCGCTTTTTTTTCTCTGCTTAAGAGATCGTACAACTAAACGGAATGAGAACGATAGTGGGACAGGGGTTATCTCCCGCAGGTACCGGAAGATGTCATGGAAGGCGTTCCGGTGAAGGAGGTGTAATATTTACAACAGATCAACTACAAATCGCGCTTCTACAAGGCTCACTCGGGATACACACAATCCACGTTTCACCGCTCAAACAACGGTAGGGATTTCGAGGAGCTCAAGGGCTAACACCTACGTGACGCGTTACACGTGCAATACATTTCGTCCAACAAGCTCCAACCTTGGGCGGAGAAGGAAGGCGTGAGCTTCAACGGGAAAAGCTGTGGGAAATACTGTTGCTCACTCAACCGTACTGTGCCTGCGTTTCTGCACAAATTGCTCAAGCGCGTTAATTTGTTGCTGCAAGGAGGCACAATTCTATCTGGTTTGCTACCCGTTATTTGGCTACTTCAAATGTCAAACGTTTAACTCTACAAATTTTATCAACCTGAATCGTATCGCGAAGCGATATCACTTCTTTACAGGAAGAGGTTATTACTTATTTTCTTAAATTTACAAATATTTATTTTTTTGTAATTGTTATACTTTTCGATTCCATCCAGCTTCTACACGTATCAAGTGGGATTCCGTCAATCATTTTGTGGAGGATCATCACTCATTTACATATTAACAACAAACCGACGGACAGACTTTCCGATTAAGTTGTTTTGTCGTACAACATTGGAATGTTCAAGCTGTTCCACCCAAAATACGTCTCTAAGACCCACTAATCTAGCGTCAAGAATGATATGAAGAACAGATTTAAAGTTTTCATTTGCAAAAATCTTACCAGCATCAGTAAACGTTAAAATCGTATCGCTAATGGTTGTTATGTAAAGTGGCAAGTGGCGTATAAGTGTTCATACCGAACCGATAGAAATATGGAAATGAACAGTTAAACTAGAGAGCAACTCCTTCCATCTAAAAGGGAGCTTTAGAAATGGTCAAAAATTCAAAGTACCGCTTCCCTACCAAACTACCCCACTTTGGTTGGCGCTGTAAACGAAGGCACGTAACGTTTTCTCTTCCACCGTTGTGAGGGGAAGACGCGTAGGGCTAAAGTGCCCACTCCGATTATCCTGAACCTGTTGCTAATTGCGAAGGACACAGGTTGTATTTGCTTTGCCTTAATTCGATATCCTATGTTTTTGATTGTTTCTGCAGCAAACACGCAAAGACAACCGTTCACACCCGTTCTGCCCTTGTGTCTACGCTGGCTCACCGTCCACAGGTTGGCAGATTCACGCGGAAGAACACGTTCAGCTCGATCAGGCTGGCCAGTATGAGGAATACGGCGTACATGATTAAACAGGCGTTACCGACCCGCCGATCCAGCTTGAACTTGTTCAGCGAGAAGGCAATGTATAGCATCAGCAGTGTCGATAGCAGTGAGATGGCCGAATATTCCAGCCCGGCCGAGTTTATGCCGACCCAGTGGTGGCCCGGTTCAATCGGTGAAAATGCTGCCTTGATAAACCACGGCAATCCGAGACAGAGCAGAATGTCGAACGTGTTCGAACCGATTGAGTTGCTGATACCCATTGAACCGTGACCTACGAATGAGATGGCAAGAATTAGTTTAACCATTTGTGCACTGCTGCCTCCCGAACGCCGCCTTGTACACTAACCTTGCTTTGCGACTATTACACTGGAGACGGCCTCCGGCACGCTCGTTCCCGCAGCCAAAAACGTGATGCCCATTACGGAGTCCGGTATCTTGAGCGTATCACCTGCCGTGGAAAAGGAATAGCAGATTCATAGGATTAATGCACAGATTGCGGGAACGGTGCGTGCTGGGTTTGAGGGCACGCGTTGGACGTAAACCCATCATTATCTGATAAATTCATTCCCGTAGCGGGGGAATGCCTTAGGACGTGAGACTTATTATGTGTGTGTGTCTGTGTATTTTTGTGTTCGTTTACAGTATACGAGTTGCCTTATCGACCACGCTAATCGGACGTGTTGATGATAGGCAAAATGTTGGACTTCTTGTGCAGTGATTGTACATTTTGCCGTACTATGCGCAACGGACTATAAACGAGCACTACATGTTGTGGGCATTGACGGGTAAGACGTCATTAGTTGTTATTGTTAGTGTGAATGAAGTATTGACATGCGCCTCTCTAATATCATAAACGTCACAACTTAACTCTGACGACTAGATAAATCGACTAGACTCTACCTCTTATACGCAGAAATTTGCAGATTATGCATCTCATTCGCATAACAGCGGTCGTTGTTATATGTGAAAGAAAGGAAACTATCAAAATGTGATAACTCTTTGTGGGTTACAAAGCAGTCAAGAAGTAGATCTTGATCTTGGATATATGTAGATAGGCTACGTTCACCTTTTCAACTTCTCAAATTTAGTTGAAAGAAGAAACTAAAAATAATGAAACTAGGGTTTCAGTCCTATCTATTAGGGTTCAAAAGGAATAAAGAATGTCCAAAACTAACGTTTCAATCTTGCAACTATTCAAAGTATCAATTTTAGATGAAATGATCTTCGGTAAAATTAGCAAGACTTCACGCGTATCTGTTCTTGTCAATATTTAACGTAAGACGTGCGTTTTATTTCCAAACTTACCAATAATTGTTATCATCCATGCAACGACGTAAGAAAGCGATCCGATCCACACTATACACATGATGAAAGTCAGTGGGAACCAATTCCGGAAGCGCGGCGTCTCACAGTTCGGTATGGTAAACATAAACAGCAGATGGATCGGCCAAGTAATGATCCAGGAGAACTGCCTGAACGCACTCTTGCCAAGCGGATACTTTAGGAGCTTAAACTCATCGTCGTCCTCCTCCTTCTGCGCACTAACACCATCAGCATTGGCTTCGTCGCCATTTCCGTCCGCCCCAGCACTAGCGCTAGTACCACTTTCAAGTGCTCTAACAACTGCTTCCGCCACCGGTCCCGTCGTTCCGTGTCCATTCTCGCCACTCCATTCCTTTAGCGGTAAGGAACCCGTCGTCGTTTCCTTCAGCTCTACCCCATTGCCCTTGTCCGGTTCCTGTACCGGGGGTGTTGCAGGACTTGGCGGAGGTGGCGGTCGCTCCGGAACACTCTCATCACCCGGTTCACCCTCCGCCGACGATGGGTCAATGGATGTACTGGCGCTTGTCTTCTTTGCTTCGAGATCCGTCGTAGCGGTTGCCGTTGCCGTTCCCGGCGCAGCACGCAAGTCGATCGATGCGAATGGCTTAATTTGCATTTCGACGTCCACCCCGATGTCGGCCGTCGCTGATGACGTCAATTCCGCGGGTGCATCGATATGGGCCACATTCTTCAAGTTTCCGTTCTGCTGGAAGTGTCCAATGCGCAGCGGCGTGCGCGCCTCAATTGCCTCTAAATTGATTGGTTCGTTGTCGTCGTCACCGTCGTCATCAGCATCGCCGTTATGGTGGTTTAATCGTGTAAATCATCAACCGGCCCACCACGATCAAGCCCGATCGAGCATAGCATGTGGATAAGTAACAGAAAAGAAACAAAACATTTATTATTAACTGTTGGGACCGTGTGATAGGCGTTGTGCTAGGCCAGTGCTGTGGTTTGGCTTCCCAAACTAACCCAACTCTAGTGGCAAACACTACCTTGCGTTCGGCTAGACTCTGACTTGAGGCTACTGGAGGTGTCATGGGATCTTCGTTTTCGGGCGTGCTTCAGGCCACCTACGTACCACAGATACCAGATTCGAACCAAATCGAGTGTGTCGTTTGGTGTGCGTGAGCGTGTGGGAAGGAAATATGTGGTGCATTAGTGAATGATAAGACCACCACCAAAAGTTAACTATATTGATGATATCTCTGATATGAGCTCGAAAAGTTTAATGATTTGTCCTCATTCTTTATAATTTCTTTTGATCTTCGGTTTTGTTTCTGTATTCAAAATTCTCTGTGATGATCTGTGATCTCTGATCTGTGAACTTTAGCTGATTAGTCTCGACCACAAGAAATGGTCTAACCGAAGAATCAAGTCGGATGTACTGTAGAATGTTTTATTGGGAACTAAATGACTAATTAATTTGTGAAAAGTACCCGGTCTTTTGCTTTTGTTAAAATTTGCCTTTTTACCGCAGGATTTAAAAAATAGGCTAACTAAAGAGTCTTTTTCGAGCCAACACCGGTATCTGCCGGAAAACTTATTTTGTACATCCGAAATTACAATTGATTACAGTTTCTTCATTTTCGACGTTGATAAGCTTAGAGTTATAAAAATGAAGTTATTTTCCATTGTTTAAACCATATCAATATTAATATCTTAAAATGTTAGTATCAATGAATTCAACTACTACTTTATAAAGTGATTATTAAATTATGTAAAAGTTATATGTTCTGTTTCGATTCTTACCTCTAGCACACTTTTGAAAAGATTTATCATAGTACATCACAGCAATGTACACGATGTAGAGCAACACCAGTATCAGTGCCTCGTACCATTCGACTCGCTCGTCATGGATAATGCAAATCAAAATGGCTACCGTGATACCGTACGCCAGGCAGTCTCTCGTCAGTGGCCACCAATCCAGCGTAAACCCATCATTATCTGATAAATTCATTCCCGTAGCGGGGGAATGCCTTAGGACGTGAGACTTATTATGTGTGTGTGTCTGTGTATTTTTGTGTTCGTTTACAGTATACGAGTTGCCTTATCGACCACGCTAATCGGACGTGTTGATGATAGGCAAAATGTTGGACTTCTTGTGCAGTGATTGTACATTTTGCCGTACTATGCGCAACGGACTATAAACGAGCACTACATGTTGTGGGCATTGACGGTATAACAACGACCGCTGTTAGTGTGAATGAAGTATTGACATGCGCCTCTCTAATATCATAAACGTCACAACTTAACTCTGACGACTAGATAAATCGACTAGACTCTACCTCTTATACGCAGAAATTTGCAGATTATGCATCTCATTCGCATAACAGCGGTCGTTGTTATATGTGAAAGAAAGGAAACTATCAAAATGTGATAACTCTTTGTGGGTTACAAAGCAGTCAAGAAGTAGATCTTGATCTTGGATATATGTAGATAGGCTACGTTCACCTTTTCAACTTCTCAAATTTAGTTGAAAGAAGAAACTAAAAATAATGAAACTAGGGTTTCAGTCCTATCTATTAGGGTTCAAAAGGAATAAAGAATGTCCAAAACTAACGTTTCAATCTTGCAACTATTCAAAGTATCAATTTTAGATGAAATGATCTTCGGTAAAATTAGCAAGACTTCACGAGTATCTGTTCTTGTCAATATTTAACGTAGGACGTGCGTTTTATTTCCAAACTTACCAATAATTGTTATCATCCATGCAACGACGTAAGAAAGCGATCCGATCCACACTATACACATGATGAAAGTCAGTGGGAACCAATTCCGGAAGCGCGGCGTCTCACAGTTCGGTATGGTAAACATAAACAGCAGATGGATCGGCCAAGTAATGATCCAGGAGAACTGCCTGAACGCACTCTTGCCAAGCGGATACTTTAGGAGCTTAAACTCATCGTCGTCCTCCTCCTTCTGCGCACTAGCACCATCAGCATTGGCTTCGTCGCCATTTCCGTCCGCCCCAGCACTAGCGCTAGTACCACTTTCAAGTGCTCTAACAACTGCCCACGGGTTCCGCCGCCGGTCCCGTCGTTCCGTGTCCATTCTCGCCACTCCATTCCTTTAGCGGTAAGGAACCCGTCGTCGTTTCCTTCAGCTCTACCCCATTGCCCTTGTCCGGTTCCTGTACCGGGGGTGTTGCAGGACTTGGCGGAGGTGGCGGTCGCTCCGGAACACTCTCATCACCCGGTTCACCCTCCGCCGACGATGGGTCAATGGATGTACTGGCGCTTGTCTTCTTTGCTTCGAGATCCGTCGTAGCGGTTGCCGTTGCCGTTCCCGGCGCAGCACGCAAGTCGATCGATGCGAATGGCTTAATTTGCATTTCGACGTCCACCCCGATGTCGGCCGTCGCTGATGACGTCAATTCCGCGGGTGCATCGATATGGGCCACATTCTTCAAGTTTCCGTTCTGCTGGAAGTGTCCAATGCGCAGCGGCGTGCGCGCCTCAATTGCCTCTAAATTGATTGGTTCGTTGTCGTCGTCACCGTCGTCATCAGCATCGCCGTTATGGTGGTTTAATCGTGTAAATCATCAACCGGCCCACCACGATCAAGCCCGATCGAGCATAGCATGTGGATAAGTAACAGAAAAGAAACAAAACATTTATTATTAACTGTTGGGACCGTGTGATAGGCGTTGTGCTAGGCCAGTGCTGTGGTTTGGCTTCCCAAACTAACCCAACTCTAGTGGCAAACACTACCTTGCGTTCGGCTAGACTCTGACTTGAGGCTACTGGAGGTGTCATGGGATCTTCGTTTTCGGGCGTGCTTCAGGCCACCTACGTACCACAGATACCAGATTCGAACCAAATCGAGTGTGTCGTTTGGTGTGCGTGAGCGTGTGGGAAGGAAATATGTGGTGCATTAGTGAATGATAAGACCACCACCAAAAGTTAACTATATTGATGATATCTCTGATATGAGCTCGAAAAGTTTAATGATTTGTCCTCATTCTTTATAATTTCTTTTGATCTTCGGTTTTGTTTCTGTATTCAAAATTCTCTGTGATGATCTGTGATCTCTGATCTGTGAACTTTAGCTGATTAGTCTCGACCACAAGAAATGGTCTAACCGAAGAATCAAGTCGGATGTACTGTAGAATGTTTTATTGGGAACTAAATGACTAATTAATTTGTGAAAAGTACCCGGTCTTTTGCTTTTGTTAAAATTTGCCTTTTTACCGCAGGATTTAAAAAATAGGCTAACTAAAGAGTCTTTTTCGAGCCAACACCGGTATCTGCCGGAAAACTTATTTTGTACATCCGAAATTACAATTGATTACAGTTTCTTCATTTTCGACGTTGATAAGCTTAGAGTTATAAAAATGAAGTTATTTTCCATTGTTTAAACCATATCAATATTAATATCTTAAAATGTTAGTATCAATGAATTCAACTACTACTTTATAAAGTGATTATTAAATTATGTAAAAGTTATATGTTCTGTTTCGATTCTTACCTCTAGCACACTTTTGAAAAGATTTATCATAGTACATCACAGCAATGTACACGATGTAGAGCAACACCAGTATCAGTGCCTCGTACCATTCGACTCGCTCGTCATGGATAATGCAAATCAAAATGGCTACCGTGATACCGTACGCCAGGCAGTCTCTCGTCAGTGGCCACCAATCCAGCGGTACTACCTGAGGGCAAATTAATTAAACCATAAAATCGCACTCTTCTCTTCTTTACTCTCTTGCGCTTGCTGTCTCTCTCTCTATCTCTTTCTCCTTATCGATGTTCATTGTATTGAACATTAGTTAACATTACCATTCCGGCGCCAATCCCACAGCAGGCGGCCACAGCCAGAATATTGAAGACGGCGGAGCCCTGACATGCGCCTCTCTAATATCATAAACGTCACAACTTAACTCTGACGACTAGATAAATCGACTAGACTCTGCCTCTTATACGCAGAAATTTGCAGAGTATGCATCTTATGCGCATAACAGCGGTCGTTGTTATATGTGAATGAAAGGAAACTATCAAAATGTGATAACTCTTTGTGGGTTACAAAGCAGTCAAAAAGTAGATCTTGATCTTGGATATAGATAGCCTACGTTCACCTTTTCAACTTCTCAAATTTAGTTGAAAGAAGAAACTAAAAATAATGAAACTAGGGTTTCAGTCCTATCTATTAGGGTTCAAAAGGAATAAAGAATGTCCAAAACTAACGTTTCAATCTTGCAACTATTCAAAGTATCAATTTTAGATGAAATGATCTTCGGTAAAATTAGCAAGACTTCACGAGTATCTGTTCTTGTCAATATTTAACGTAGGACGTGCGTTTTATTTCCAAACTTACCAATAATTGTTATCATCCATGCAACGACGTAAGAAAGCGATCCGATCCACACTATACACATGATGAAAGTCAGTGGGAACCAATTCCGGAAGCGCGGCGTCTCACAGTTCGGTATGGTAAACATAAACAGCAGATGGATCGGCCAAGTAATGATCCAGGAGAACTGCCTGAACGCACTCTTGCCAAGCGGATACTTTAGGAGCTTAAACTCATCGTCGTCTTCCTCCTTCTGCGCACTAGCACCATCAGCATTGGCTTCGTCGCCATTTCCGTCCGCCCCAGCACTAGCGCTAGTACCACTTTCAAGTGCTCTAACAACTGCTTCCGCCACCGGTCCCGTCGTTCCGTGTCCATTCTCGCCACTCCATTCCTTTAGCGGTAAGGAACCCGTCGTCGTTTCCTTCAGCTCTACCCCATTGCCCTTGTCCGGTTCCTGTACCGGGGGTGTTGCAGGACTTGGCGGAGGTGGCGGTCGCTCCGGAACACTCTCATCACCCGGTTCACCCTCCGCCGACGATGGGTCAATGGATGTACTGGCGCTTGTCTTCTTTGCTTCGAGATCCGTCGTAGCGGTTGCCGTTGCCGTTCCCGGCGCAGCACGCAAGTCGATCGATGCGAATGGCTTAATTTGCATTTCGACGTCCACCCCGATGTCGGCCGTCGCTGATGACGTCAATTCCGCGGGTGCATCGATATGGGCCACATTCTTCAAGTTTCCGTTCTGCTGGAAGTGTCCAATGCGCAGCGGCGTGCGCGCCTCAATTGCCTCTAAATTGATTGGTTCGTTGTCGTCGTCACCGTCGTCATCAGCATCGCCGTTATGGTGGTTTAATCGTGTAAATCATCAACCGGCCCACCACGATCAAGCCCGATCGAGCATAGCATGTGGATAAGTAACAGAAAAGAAACAAAACATTTATTATTAACTGTTGGGACCGTGTGATAGGCGTTGTGCTAGGCCAGTGCTGTGGTTTGGCTTCCCAAACTAACCCAACTCTAGTGGCAAACACTACCTTGCGTTCGGCTAGACTCTGACTTGAGGCTACTGGAGGTGTCATGGGATCTTCGTTTTCGGGCGTGCTTCAGGCCACCTACGTACCACAGATACCAGATTCGAACCAAATCGAGTGTGTCGTTTGGTGTGCGTGAGCGTGTGGGAAGGAAATATGTGGTGCATTAGTGAATGATAAGACCACCACCAAAAGTTAACTATATTGATGATATCTCTATTATGAGCTCTTAAAGTTTAATGATTTTTCCTCATTCTTTATCATATCTTTTGATCTTAGGTTTTGTTTCTGCATTCAAAATTCTCTTTTTTGCTTGGATCTACAACCATTATCGGTATTGACCTGCCTTGCTTAATTTAAGATGCGGTAGACTATTTGTGATCTGTGAACTTTAGCTGATTAGTCTCGACCACAAGAAATGGTCTAACCGAAGACTCAAGTCGGATGTACTGTAGAATGTTTTATTGGGAACTAAATGACTAATTAATTTGTGAAAAGTACCCGGTCTTTTGCTTTTGTTAAAATTTGCCTTTTTACCGCAGGATTAAAAAAAATAGGCTAACTAAAGAATCTTTTTCGAGACAACACCAGTACCAGCTGGAAAACTTATTTTGTACATCCGGAATCACAATTGATTACAGTTTCTTAATTTTCGATGTTGATAAGTTTAGAGTTATAAAAATGAAGTTGTTATCCATTGTTTAAAGTATATCAATATTAATATCTTAAAATGTTAGTATCAATGAATTCAACTACTACTTTATAAAGTGATTATTAAATTATGTAAAAGTTATATGTTCTGTTTCGATTCTTACCTCTAGCACACTTTTGAAAAGATTTATCATAGTACATCACAGCAATGTACACGATGTAGAGCAACACCAGTATCAGTGCCTCGTACCATTCGACTCGCTCGTCATGGATAATGCAAATCAAAATGGCTACCGTGATACCGTACGCCAGGCAGTCTCTCGTCAGTGGCCACCAATCCAGCGGTACTACCTGAGGGCAAATTAATTAAACCATAAAATCGCACTCTTCTCTTCTTTACTCTCTTGCGCTTGCTGTCTCTCTCTCTATCTCTTTCTCCTTATCGATGTTCATTGTATTGAACATTAGTTAACATTACCATTCCGGCGCCAATCCCACAGCAGGCGGCCACAGCCAGAATATTGAAGACGGCGGAGCCCACGATGGTGCCAACGCCAATGTCACCTTCGGTGATAAACGTACCGATCACGTTGACGAACAGCTCTGGAGCGGAGGTAGCTGCTGCCATGAATGTAGCACCCGCTACATCGTTGGACATGTTTAACGCTATTTCGCCGGGAAAAAAGGATATGAAAAAATCAATTTCCATGCAGATCATTCGTGAGGCCTTGAATGCTTTCTTAAGCTTAATTAAAATCTCTAAACCATTGCTCTTCGTCTCATGCAGCCTTGCGTCCAATAAATAAGACAGTAGGAAACATGTTTGAGCTATTTTTCAACATCCGTTTACCTAACTTCATTATGCAATGTCCAGGACACCATTCGATACGAAACACACGCTTACCTTGACAAATCTTTTCAACGGCAGGTACAAAATACTTATCACAAACTACGGCCAAAGCTACAAATAAATATAAACTAGCGATTGCATGTAACACTACTGCCCCATTCTGGCGCTGTTCCTCGGTGAACAGGTCCCGGGGAAAATCGTCGATGGCGGGTTGTGTGCAGTTCATCCCTGTTAAATACGAAAAAAGACATAAGACATATGATAATTATTGAGTATAATAAGTCCACTCGCTGCTAAATGCAAACTATCTATAAGCATGAAAAACAACGCTTATTATTTTTAAAAAATAAGTAAACGAAAATGTCTATAATACTATAATTGATCTTATCTTTGACACAAACCATTTCATAATGCCAACGTCTAACAAATGTCCGGTATCAAAGCCCTTTCGCTTGCTTTATTGAATCCCTATTTACAACAGAGTCGTGACGGATGATCCTGGGAATCATTAGCCCCAGTACTCAAATACGGCTATGAGATCTGGATTTCAGCGCTCAGGAAGTAATACTCAGATGAAATTTTTGGCTCCTTATGTGTGGAAGGACAACGAACCTTTTTATGAGCTGTCTGGGATGAGGTAGCGTTGATTCGTTCGCCAGAAAGATCGAGATAATGGTTTGATAAACAGAATGGCGTCGAATGTAAGCAGTTTGCAGGACTTTTGCGACAGAATATTATACCTTAATTTAGTTCGCCAGAGAGCTGGTCATTTCAAGGTGGTAATCAAAAGAAAATAGTTCCGGAGAGTACTATAGATGCTGGTTTCCAATAGGGTTCCTCAGGGTTTACCAATTGCCTGGGCACTACGTCACTCAGTGCAGATGCCAAGCTTTCGAGCACCATATTTACCAACTACTTCTTGCTTTAGCTTGGAAGTTCAGCAGCACGGCTTTTTTCTCGGATTTATTTTCATGCGCTCAACCACCACGAATTCAGCAGCCTCTACCATAAGACCATCGCTCTTTTGACAGCTTTAGCAAGTCACAAGGTATTAATCATGGTCCACTACTCTTCCTGGTCGTCCTAAATTCCATTAAGCATGTTCTTCTGACTGATAGTCTTTTATATTGATGATGCAAAATGTTATTTTCCGATCCGCTGCCCAGCTGACCAACCGCTGCCTACAAGCCAGTTTAAAGAAATTCCAGTTCTGGTGCGCCACGAATGGTCTTAAGAATTTCGGGACAATTTTGTCAGGAACTTTCAAGTGCTCCTTGGTGATAAGTTGAGCCTCCACGACCAGCTGAAGCACAGCGTTATCAGGGGAAAAGTTCTGGAGTTCTTCTTCTTCTTCCTCCTTGGCACTACTACCTCGAGAGCTAGTAATCTAGCTTTCTGTGACTTAGTTTTACCTGTAGTTGGATAATCAGTTCTGAGTACGGAGAAACGGTTCGGACGAGATTCGATCCCCGGTCCTGCCGTGTGAACACCGGCGCCGCTGTCGTATATACCACCGGGCCGCTGGAGTTCATCCAGCGAATATTAATGAGGTTTGATCTGCATACCTGGAGGGCTCCTGTGGATTGCAGAGTTCGCTATGAGCTTCTCGGCCTGGAAACGCTAGAACAGTGTTTCTGCAACTCCTTCATTGACAATCGGTTCGACTCGTCGGTTCTGCTCTCCACGATCAACCTGGAGGTTATTAGACGTAGAGAAACACCGTTTCCATGTTGATTCTTCTAATTCGAGCATTCGTTCCGTAAGTTATTGTACACGTTAGTGTCTAAGTCTTGACGAGCTCGCTGTGTTTGAACACTAAGTTAGCTTTAGTTGCTTAAAAAGAGTGTCGTTGTTCGTTAGAATTTAAAATAAAATTAACAAATAACAAATAGTAGTCCACGAGTAGTTTAAAAACCACATTACCGTACACACACCGTATCCGTAATACCTCGGGAATTCCGTTTAGTTCACTTAATAGAATGGATATTTCCGGCACCGTTTACGCTCTACGCGTAAAATGGCAGATATGTAAGCGATTTAATTACAGCGCACCGTCGGCACTTCTAAGCTGACTTCCTTCATTGCGAACCACCGGAGGTGTGGTATGATACGGTTCAATGTCACCACAAACAGTTAATGGTTTCATGAGCATGGTGTCTTTTGGTTTAATTGAAACAAATAGCAATCGTTCCCGTAGCTTCCTCCCATCCTAAACCCTTTACTTCGTACGTTCGTACGTTATCTGGTGACAAGAATTGGCGTTAGCAGTTTCGTCTTAATTTTCTTCCCGTTCAGCACATAGCGCCGTTTGACGCAAATCTTTCTATCGCGTGATGTAGACGAGGTCAGGTTCTTTTAATTCAGTTCATCGCGAATGTAGAACGCTCTGTTAACTGTTAACGATGACTTTGTCAGCGACTAAAGTTGCTAGGCTTCAAACTACGGCGAGTATTTCTATGTGGCACTACTAATTAATTGGTTCTGTTGAGCATGGGAATAAAAATAGATAAAATCATATTAACGCATGCTGGAAGAAATTATGTCTTCATTTCCAATCTTCTCTATCGTTCTAGGATAATTCCTTGACAAAATGCTTATCTATTGATTATAGATCATTATAAACAAACATTCTCACACTTAGCTGATAGTTGCAAAGCATTGACATGATTTATACGTGTCATATCTATCTAAATGCCCCATTAGAACTGTCTTGCATACTGATAAACACGGCAAGTGATTCGTGCGAACATATTTAATTGGTTCAACTGCAATGCACTGGTTGTCGCACAAGTCCATCATCTTTTAATTGTTATGAGCTTACAGGCGGCAGATGCAAATGCGAATTGCGTTCACTTCACCGAATGGAATTAGGAGTAGTTTAAAATAATGAATCTCGTTGAAGTTGAGTAACAGTCCGACGTCGTCCATTTGAAGGGATTGCCAGCAATACCAAGATTGAAGTAATTTAATTTGCTAATCTTATAATGATAACAACCGTCCGTACAGATCTTACACCCTGGGACGAATCTAATCTGCTGGTGTATTAATTGCATTATTGCACAAATAGCAATATATACACAGTGAGTCTCATTTAGTAATTTCCACTACACTGAATGCACCATTTAATAGATCATGATGTATGAAAAGTGTATATTACAATCATATATAAATCATAGGGGGGATTGTTTTTCTTAATAACATCTCTTTAATAAATCAAATGAACCCCATCATTACATTGCAACAATTATCCTTGAACCGTCAGAGCATTGAAATGTTTCTTCCGGTGCCGATGTTTGTTTTACGCTTATCTTTACCAACTTATAAACACAACTACCTGAATCTTCTGATCTGTGTTTCAATCACCAATGATAGTTGCATTAAACAAACCCTATAAATCATTACAGTTTTCGCTAGACTACAGACAATCAGATTAAATCGTCATTCATTGGGTGTCAGATCGTTGGCTTAAGAACGCTATCTTTTATCGCCGTAAATTGTACTTTCAGCACGGAATACCGCTTATGTAACCGCACATTAATCTGTTCTGTTGTCACGATGTTCTTGGGGAACTGTTGATAAATTTTTAACTTCAACGATTCTTTTGAAACGTATACTAAAACATTAAAAAATATCCATTTTGTTTTAGTTGAACAGGCATAATGCTTGTATTAAACAAAGCGTGTTCTTCGTGATGGGTCGTAAAATAAAAAGAACAAAAATACTTTAGCACATCGGTTTATCGGTTGGATCTGGCGTACTTTAGGGTTGATATGCTTGGGTACACCCTGATCTCTTTCCTTCCGATTCATTTCTTCCAGCGCTCACTTCGAGTCGATGTCGACAGTACATCGGATATTCTTTTGGTAATGTTTAACCAAGGCAGCACCTTCTAATAAGCACCTCTTACTATAAATATTGCCAGTCACTGTCAGCTCCTCAAAAATGAGACAGAACGTGACATCCTTTTCATCAATTCTGAGCCGCAGTTTCTTGTAAATGATCCTGTCGCTTAAAACGGTCGGACGGGCAGATCAAGGCTTCCACTCGATAGACTTTCCCTTCTCCAGAAGTGCCAGAATCTTAGACATATATGCCCCATCGTATCGGGCATTAAGCAGGCGGTAAGACCAAACTTTAGTACAAAGCTCGTTTAGTTTAATCGCCTACATAAACTGATAAAGCCCTCAGATTTTGACAGTATTTAGTCAACAAGTATACATAGACCACTGACCAATCGATCGACCACCAGGTGGCATAGTATGCATCAATACTAAAAATATTCTCTCCACCTTTTTTAGCACAACATCAAAGCATATATCCTTACTTACAGCATGTTTGTTTACCAAACCAGCAACCAACACCAAACAATTGCCAAAGAATGATCAACATAAAGTGTGTCAACGACCTCTCCGGTGTAACTAAATCTTTTTTTATTATTGTTGTTGGTGGTGAACCTCGCCCCAGGTGTTTTGAGTATTATGTTGACTTCTAGCCACCACACATCATCCTCTCAGCCCCGATAGGTAAGGGCGCACCAATCCAATCAACCCGGTGTCGTATCAAAAAAGTGACGCCAGATATTTACGACCTTTAAAAGGGGTGCGTTTTGTTGACAAAAAGCCGATCGTGGTTGTTATTGTTGGCGGTGATGGTGATATTCTACAAGTACGCAGCCTTGTCTGATGGATAAACATACCGTTCCCATCTTGTCCACGTGCAGCGTATTGTAGTAAATAATAACAGTGAGCGAAGAACAGCATCTAATGAAGTTTGTCGCCCTTGTAAATTCAGATGAGACGTCTACAATCATTGTATGTAAATAAAACAAATGCATAACATGATTCCTTGATAAATGTTAACCCGTTCCTTGTCGCGATTATAAAAGTGGCATCCCGCTTTGACACAAGATAAGACACGTGTTCGGCATGTAACCTTTGCACCTTCAATTCTAAGGGCACTCGCAAAAAAAGCCCTATGCGTAAAGCATAAACATTGAACAACAATGTTGCCATCTTTCCGCACTGCAACAATGTAGTGACATGTGGGAAGTAGAATAAAGAAAAACCCCACACACAACAAACCATCCCCAAACGCCATCAGATAAATTATGGGCGCTTCCTACAGAATAGACAACAGGGAGTATGTCATTGTCAATACACAGGCGATGAGATACGCATACATGCGGAAAAACAACGATCGCTACACACCCTCAAACAGATCGGTGTTGTTTAATCAAATGATTGATCTGCCACACACTCTGCCCCTTGCTGAATTGCTCAGCACAATAGTGGGATTAGTTCCGTACAGGAACCGGGGAAAAAAACAGGAAAGAGATCGAAGAGGAAGAGGAGCAGTTGTAAAATTATAAATTCACCTGCTGCTATCTGCCTCCCGGAGGCACGTGCTGCAAATGGAAGCACACAGTGTACTGATATAGGTTTAAAATAATATGTTTTGTTACCGATCGGATGCCTATGATCTCTTTCAAAGTACCATGCTGCTCCATGTTTAATCATAAACGATTTAAAAGTATTTGGACAAACACGATCGGTTGGTAATCTTAAAAATGTGTTAAATGTCTAACACAACTAGGCAATACGGTGTCAAGCCGTCATACCTCTAAATACATAATCAAATAAAAATAACCTAACACAACAATATCTCATGGATATCAACGTCATCGATATACTGTGGCGGTTATTGATTGACAATAGGTCGAAAAAACATACACATTCACGCACACACACACACACGTATACTACCACATAACCATCGCTGGTGCCCAAGCTGCTCTACCTCACAACGGAGTGCAATTGGTTTAGCTCATTGATTTTGATCGTGGGATCTTCTCATACAACAGTGCAAGGTCGAACAACAGCCAACGACGTCGACCACGCTGATGACGACGACAACGTCACCCGTTGACCGAACGCTTTTGCTATCGATCCGAAATGATCGCCTGGGAATGGTCGGAACATCGTAGAGCGTGGTGAGTTGTGTGGCCACCTCACAGGACGGCATTAATTATACGGTGCGCACTTGCTAACTGCCACTCTCTTTCTCACTCTCTCTCACACACACACACACTCTCTTTTCTCCCTCAATTGTTTTTCACAGCTCACAGCTGACAGTGCTCATGTGCCACAGAACTTCTAATCGGGCCGGGTCAATCAACAGATTATTGAATGCTAATTGTTAGCGGTGGAAGCGAGTAGTATGTGCGTTGTTTTTTTTGTTGTTGCGAACTATGGCTATCGCTTGCTTTTATTGCCCTTACACAGCCCGGCCCGAATCGGAACGGAAGTTTGACCGTAGCAAAACATGTACACACTACTTCCCTTTTCGGTGGCCAGTCTATCGATAACGTTGCGCGCTTATTTGTCGGTACAAAACTGTTTGCAGCAGATGGGACAGGTTCCATTTTAATTTTTTAAGTTTAGAATGACGTGTGATACGATAAGGTCAAACAAATTTGTCCACCGTTATAGCCTTCGTCATTTACGATCGGAACATTCGTTTGAACTTGGTTTCGAGGTCAATTGTTTTCCGCAAACTGTCGAATATAAATAGCGTAAAGAGCAGGGCTGAAGATCTCAATCTTTGTCTGCGGCTTTGAGTTTGATGCAAATTGTAACGGACATTTTAGATTAAAAAATCATGCCTTTTTTGTCACTATATTGGTGGAAATTATGAGATTTTACTAAAGCCTCCTTTTTCTAGCTTCCTAGACTTAAAATTTTTACTTAACTTTTAAATATTATTCAAGTTCAAATTGAAGAAATATAGTTTTAAGTCTGATTGATGGCTAACTTCAAATAATTTCATATTTCTTAGTATTCGTATATTTCTTAGTATAAACGTATTCCCGTAGGCGTTCGCCTAAGTGGCCTTTAAATCTTCAAGGATGCTTTATTGTATTGCCTTACTGACCACCAAGAGTAAAAGTTTACTCACAAATTAAGTAAATTAAAGAACCATGGTCTCAGTTTCACTAACACTGTACACATTCTCTTCAGTTGAGTAATTTTTATCAATTTTAAATTCTTTTTTACAATTACTACAGTTTGTACTGTTGGACATTATGATTTCAAGGGTCTATAGTAGTGTTTTTCGTGCAGATATTCAAAACTAATATTAGGCAAAATTCTCATAATATGATTTTGTTTTGTCAAATTTTACAATTTCCTCCTTTTCCTCAATGTCAACTTCAACTTTCAATCGCTAAGTTATTACTTAAATCTACAAGCTACCAGGCGTCTCCATGAAACTTTATGTCCCAATACCGTGACTTCCCGATGTTGCAAAACCCTATCGATTACGAATATGCAAACGATTCTTACCGATTCATCGAAATCTTTTTTGCTTGTCACGCCAATACAGCTGGGTATTGTACTACCCAGGGTTACAGAGAACACCTTAAGTGGGCAAAGCATTTGTAAGATCATAAAATGTATATTGACCCATTCCAAAGGGAAAGCAACCCGCACCTCACCACGAATAACCATTCCACCGTTCATACCATACACGACAGGGTGTGCAATATGGAGCACGAAGCGGAGCGCGTTTTATGCTGCTTCACTGTAGCCAGTCAGACGCTGATCTAGCTGAACCAACATCATCTAGCAGCGAGTGCAAGCGTGTAAGCGCTACCCAAACTAACTCGCTTCTCGTGACCCGCAACCTGAGGTTGAGTGAATGTTTAACGAAATTAATTGAATCTTATTGTGAAGAAATTGTGGAGCATTATTTATCAAATAAAGCTGCCGCCCCAAACAACCCTGACCGGTGGCGGATGGTGGTTGTGTGCACTTCTTGCCCTGGCTCGGCACGAGCTCGTTCGATGTGGCGATCAACGTGTAAGGTGCCGCTTGGTGCCCGTTTTCCGGCATCGAGCTCAATAAGCCGTGTATAGCAGTACAGCTCTCCATCAAAGGTGAACAATCGTATTTTGATGTGGAAATAATGCAATGAAGTTAAACATTATTCTAGTTATGGTTTTATCTGTTTCTATATAAAATCAACACGTTTCTTGATAGTAAAACAGCTATATGGACTATCATGCCTTTTAAAGCATTCTGATGGAGAGGCTGATAAATTGTTAATAGTTCGAATATGATACGATCACGTGTAATATATGTTTCAATCACTTTCTTATAGCACTTGTTATAAAGCATCACTCACTCATACACCTACTACACCGGGTTGATTCTGATAATTCCTATATTTAACTCTTATTTATGTATAGATTTAACTGATTCTTAATTTTCCTTTCGCTGCGTGTATTTATCGCTACAAAAGATATGTATGTATGATCCAATCACACGTTACTTTACTCGGAGAAACAATCACATCAACGTTACACAACGATCAACTCAGGACGATCGGCAAACAGAATGGAGAAGAAATTAAGTTTTCTGGAGAGCACATATACTAACACACACAGCAGACAAACGAACAGTGATCACTAGTAGATTGTGCGTCGAGATGAACCAGCTGTCACTTAGCTTACTTTGACATCCGGTGTCAAAATCGAACCTTTCCTAAGCATTTGTTAACACACACTTTCTGCTTGTTGTGAGGAACGTTGCTTTAAACGGAATTTTTATACGTGTTGGAAGTCTTAGAACACGTTTACGTTCATTATATTCAAGCACCTTTTTTTTCTTAACAACTGAACATCTTTCTCAAGACCAGCGTTCATTTCGTCCCCATGTACAGCTCCTTCGACGATCGAACGGATATGCAGCGTTGTGCAAACGGGAACACACTCTCTCACTTGCACACACACACACACACGCACACAAACACTCGCCAAGGTGCTACAGGGGGAAAAGGGCGACGGCAAAAACGGCAACCAACCGAATCACATTCACAGCCGATTGTTGGCCCCGGCGTTGTGTGCGTTAGATTCGGATCACCGCGACGTTGCCGGGACTGGTTAGGCTGGTTGTTGGGCTGGTTTGTGACCACTTTATTCTTCAATCTTCCCATTTTCTTAAATTAAGTGCCATATTCTTCTCTATGATTATCCATAATGCCTCTTATCCGTCCACGGTTGCGTCCAATATCGTCGGCAACCAGTGGACGCTGGTGCTCGCCGGTGCAAACTTGCTGACACACATCATTTCAAACCTGTGGACACACTTGCTGGCGCGGTCTTGATTCAAATTTTGTTGCCCGCCTGAGCGAAATACGATGGTGCGATTGCAAAGCATCTTCTTTCTCTTGCTTGTGGAGTTTTGGTCTTATCAATAGCAGGTAATGCTGATCGCAAACGATCTCGCATTACCGATCGATTTGTGTTTCCCACATGAAACTATAGAATTATTTTAGATACATATTTTTTTGCTTGTATATCACTAATTACTGTAGCACTCATTACTGTTCACTTTAGCACCACAACACCACATAAGTAATTAGTTTGAAGCGCAACGCGAACTGATCAAGACAACCCAATCAACTTAACCGAGTTAGTTGTAAACCAACAAGTATCCTTGCACTAAAGGTAAAGAGTATCGTTCGCTAACCATTGCTACGCGCGAGTCCCCAGTAGTCCGATTCGTCCATGTTGATTAAATCACAGTCAAATTCCAACTGAACTACTGGTTCCGATTTGCGCTTATGTATAGCCTGGCTGCGAAAAGTAGAGTCCACACTACAGGCGTAAAAAGAGAAGCAACAACAACGACAACAAAAACACTTATGTATATCCGTATACATACCCCGGGTCGGTCGCTTCGGTGACACACAGAGTCAATGGTATAATGACAACCGGCAGCAACGAACCAGTCCGTTTCGGCTAACTTTCATTGGTAAATGCGGAGCAAACCTACGGGTGGGAGGAAGTACTAACTTCAAAACACTCACTCGCAGCATCACATGGGCAATAGGCCAAACATTCCAGCCCACTGTGCGTCTATTTGCTGTGTGCTCGTGTGTGTGTGTGTGTGTAGTACATCTATCGGACGCACCACTCTCACACTAAATGAGAGCCGATCGGCATATTGGAGATTGTTGTCAATTGTATTGTGCTCCCAGTATTCATCATCTTCCCCACAGCTAGCTTGTTTCCCGCGCCTGACCGTCCGTAAATGCTCTTCTCGCTTCGACTCCACCGCGAGCGCCATTTCTATTGTGTCTCGAGTGTATGAAAGCTAAATACGTGCAAGAACGAGAGCTCTCGAGTAGCAAACTGAAGTTGGTAAGCGTATAACAAAGAGCACGATCAAATCAATGCGTTAAACACGCGCAGATCAAGCTGCTCAAAGATTGAGGCAGTTGCTATTTTTATAATCATTTAGCGCGTTGCTTTTAGATTTATTTCTAATTTATCCTTTATTTCTAACCGCATGAAGGAGACGCATGATCTTTTGTGAAGTCGTTTGTATAGAAAGAGAAACAGATGAGCAATACGGCCAGAGGTCGTCTTAAATGTATAAAATAAAAAGATAAACAGATGAACCAAACTATTATATACAGCAAAGTTTCAAGTACGATGCGATGCGTATATTAAATGGGAAGTTTTGGAGATATTACACGATTTCATAAACACTCATTCGTTTAGATAAAAGTGATCCATCATCAATCAAGATATTTTAGACTATTAGTTTAAGCAAAACAAAAATTAGAACACGTGTGCGAATTGTTCTTTTTACAAAACGACAAAAAAGTTTGTTTTGATTCAAAACTTTATTTGAATTTCTGCCGTTAGCCGGTCTATGTACACCTTGGCCACTTCGAGCAATTGTATTTTTTCGCGTGCTTGACAATCTGCTCGAGAAACAAAATTGACAGATACTCATTGCCGCGCGTGTTTTCGTTTTCTACCGGGAGCGTTTTATAAATTCTGCGCTTCTATTTTACAAAATTAGCGAAATTTTACAATGAATTTCTCATTTGGGACACCCACAACAACAACCGCCAGTGCGGGCGGGTTTTCTCTCGGCGCACCAGCTACCAGTACCGCTACGACCGGATTTTCCTTCGGCACAACACCAACGTTCGGTGCAACCGGTGCCGCCGTACCAGCACCAACACTGTCCCTTAATCCTTCGGCAGCAACAACCACAACCCCAGCGGTCGGTGGACTAGGAACTCTTTCGTTTGGAGCATCACTTGGCGCTACTGGTACAGCCGCAGCAACTGCTTCAGCTACTGCGGCAGCGGCACAACCAACGGCAGCAGCATTACCAACGTTCGGATCACTGGGAGGAGCTTCACAGCTAGGTGCGGGACTATCAGCAAACACAGCCTCACTCGCACCAGGTAACGCTAGCCAAGCAACCGGTGGTTCAGCACCGGGCATCAATCCACTTGGTGGGTCGCTCACCCAACCAACTACGACAACAGCCGCAGCAGCTCCATTAACACTGGGTGGATTCGGATTGTCTAAACCAGCGGAACAAAACACTCTTTAAGTTCCGGATTAGCGGCTAGTCTGACAACCAACACACAAACAACGCAATCGGCTACCGTTGCCGGTAATCAGCAGCTTAAGTTCTTCCAGCTGGAAGAATTCATCAACAAATGGACGCTAGAGCTAGAGGAGCAAGAGAAACTTTTCACCAACCAGGCCACGCAGGTAAACGCGTGGGACAACATGTTGCTCGCCAACGGTGAAAAGATTGTCGCCCTCAACGAGGCAGTCATGAAGGTTAAAGCAGAGCAGAACGCGATGGAACAAGAGCTAGAGTTCATCACGGCACAGCACACCGAGCTAGAGGAGTGCATCGTTCCACTCGAGCAGGAGCTGTCGCGTATCGGCCAAATTGATCTGGAGCGTGGTCAAACATACTCGATGGCGGAAACGCTCGACTCGCAACTGAAGCAGATGTACGAGGATCTGAAGGAGGTCATCGAGCATCTGAACGATGCGAACAAGTACACCGATCCCAACGATCCGCTCGTACAGATTGGCAAAATCCTAAACGCGCACATGAACTCCTTGCAATGGATTGAAACGTCCACCACCGGCATAACGAATCGGTTGGAAGAGATAAACAAAATGCACGAAACATTGCGCAAAGACAACGAGCGTTCCTTCCGTCTAACGTACTACGACCAGTGAGTGTGACCAGAGATGGCGGTATTAAATAGGTTTTTATTACAATATTTTGAATAATGAAACATTAAATAAATCGTGCTCCAAATGGATTAGTTCGCTCGTTCTGGTGATGGTCCCCAGTCTGACGGTATTATTATTACGATGCGCCAAAGTAACATCAATTCCATAGTGCATTCGATGTTCGGTCACATGCGGGCTGAGATGTGAGAAGCAACAACTAAGTAATGCAGTACCTGCCGGCAGCTATTGCTCCACAGAAGTACATTCCGCTTTACACTTTATTGCTCGATCGTGCAATTTCGAATGTGTCCGTAAGTCCGCGATCGCTGGAAAGGTAGCATCGCAACGATCACAGGGATATGGTTTGCCGTGGGTTTTCGTGTGCTTCAGCATATCATTTTTCTGCGCAAAGCCACGATCACAGTAGCCACATTTGTAAGGTTTTTCACCCGTGTGTGTTCGCATGTGGATTTTTACGTGGTGCGCGGAAGCGAATCTAGAAAATAATAATCGAAAAATTGATTTCTAAACTAAACCACCAAATAATCATCAAATTACCTCATCTTGCAAACTTCGCATTCATAATGACGCTCTCCTAGAAGCAAAAAAAAAAAAGTTGCCATCATATAGTGTGGTTTATGTGAGGATGATTTTACAAGAAAGCAAGTGCCTGACATACCTGTGTGGATGACCTGATGTTTTACCAGAGAATAGTGTCTATTGAACTGTGTTCCACATGTGTCGCAGCTGTACGCTTTATTTTTCGAATGCGTAAGAAGATGCACCGTTAGATAACCTGTAAACCAGCATTACATTTAAAGAGTATTCGTACAGAAATGCGTAATGCTTCATGAAAACGTACCCTTCGTGCTGAACCATAAGTTGCACTGCCACGGTTTGTGGCCAGTGTGACGATACTCGTGTTGACGAAGATTGCTTCGGTCGCTAAATTCCTTCCCACACTGCGAACATAGAAAGCCCGTTCCGTGCGTATGAGTCTTCACATGATTCTTTAGCAATTGCTCGGTCTGAAATCCTTTGTCACAAAACACACAGAAATGGGATCGTCCCGTAGCGTGACAGTACTGATGATGCTCAAAGGCCGCTTTCGTCATGAACACCTTCGGACACAGTTTGCAACAGTAAATCTCGGTGGCATGGTTCGTTTTCAAATGCTCGGTAAGTTCACTCAACGAAGCATAGGCCGGTTCACTGCAAAGCAAACACCTAAACTTTGTTATTTTTACTTTCTGTTCGCCTATGTTTTCGGGAGCAGCATTTGTTGAAACCTCCTGTTGTTTCCGTAGTGCGTATTTTCTGCTTGTCTTCGTTTGCCTTTTTGTAGCTACATGCTTTTTCGGTTTCTGTATCTCAAAAGCTACGTCTTCCTCTTTCAGCGTAGCTAATACGCCGCTTTCTTCACCTTCATAGCATGATTCGAGATCTTCGTTTTCCGATGGGTTTAGCTGATCTTCGTTGATAATTGCTCGACCAACCTTAGCATCATCTATACGTTGCTTCATGGTGGGTGCATCTTTTAATACAACTGGTTCCGGTGCGGTATCAATGACAATTTTCTGCGATTTACTGCCTCCAGCAATTTCGTCTGGACATTGGTCAGATTTCGGTAAGTGGCTTACAAGCACATCCGATGTTTCCATAGAACCACCTCCTGTTATGTTCACAACGAATGTTGCATTTTTCTTTAAACTATTTCTCAGCAAATCACCACTCTTCATGCTCATCTCATACAAGCCATACGCTTCCAGCACCTTGATTTTGCAAGCTCCGCAGATTTTTCTCGGAAAGCACATGAATTCGTCCACCTTCACTTGTTCCGTGTTGAACACGGAAGGAACCAACCTTTCCAGCATCATGTGCATGCTTAGTGTTCCCCCCTTATAAACAGTTTCATGAATGCAATGCTCTTCAGTACTAAGGACAGCACAAATACGGCAAAATGTTAGCTGTATAGTCAAGCCCTGCGCTTCCGAATCTGTAATTTCCATCGTAGATTTTAGCTTTTCTTCCAATTTATCTGAGTGTGGCTTCTACAAGTAATCCGAGATACTAAACCGCGACAATGAAGAGAGCGGTCAGGTATGCATATCGCATATCCTATCTTAGCACCGCAGCACTGAATTTCGGTTTGTTTAGAGTAAAATCAACAAAAGTAGATGTTGTTTACGTTGCTACTTTGACATTTCTGCTGCCTTCGACGCACAACGCACAAGGTTGCCATACAATTAGCGTAAGGTGCTGTACAGACGTATGGCTTCAATCATCCGCTGAGTGCCACGAGTGCTTGCATCGCTCGTTGTGAGTGATATCGGATACCACACACATTCCTGTATTTTTATACCCGATATAAAGCCAAGAACTTATATTTATTTACTTTACTTAAATTTTATATTATTAAAATCATTTGAACTAAATCAAATAAGCCATTTACATGTATAATCGTTATCATTTGTCACTATCAGCAACCGGTTATGTTGCATCGTTCCGTCTGGGTATATGCCCCACTATCAACATTCGCAACGTTAGCATCCCTTCTTAGTCACAATTTCAGGCAAAATGTCATGCGGTCGTGCAGAAGAAGCGATAGCGACGCCTGGGAATCGAATCCCACCCGGATCGCTCTCCCGTAGTGAGGACTGACTATCCTACTACGTGGTATCGAATTACTTTAGTAAGCCATTATATGACCAGCATGAACGTTAAGCCAAAAATACTTTGCTATCCGTGCTGCTGTCGTTATGCTGGTTTTTTTCCTTTTCGTATCGAATCTTCAAAATATTGGTACTTGTAAACCGTATAGTTTTATCCTCCTCCCCGGAAAGTGCATTCGTACTGCTGCCCGTCTGGCAATGCTCCTTGTAATGATTCCGTAGATCCGTGAGCAGTCGAAAAGATGCATCGCACCGATCACATTGATACGGATTATTACCAACGTGTGTTTTCATGTGCTTCACCATGTCGTTGCTTTGCGTGAAGCTGCGATCGCAATAACTGCAATTGAACGGTTTTTCACCGGTGTGCGTCAACATGTGCCGTTTGACATGGTGGCTGGAGGTGAATCTGAATCAAAAAAAGAAACAAACATAAATTGTGACAAAAAATTAAAACTATACAATAAGCAATGAATGTGCACCTACCTCATATTGCAAACCTCACAAGTAAAGTGGCGATCGCCTGAAATTGAATAGAACATATGTTACAAAGCAATGATTTCCATAAAACAGACGAACATTACCCGTATGGATGAGCTGGTGTTTTACTAATGAATAATGTCTGCTGAATTGAGATCCACACGTGTCGCAGCTGAAGAATTTAGCTTTCGTGTGTGTATGCTGATGTCTGTCCAAATAACCTAACGAAGGATGGGAAAACGGAAGCATAATCAAGATAATGGTACATGCAAAAAGCAAGCTAACGATTAAACGATCAAACGGTGGATACATACTTTTCATGCTGAAACGGCTCGGGCATAAGCTACATTGCCACGGTTTGTCGCCGGTATGACGTATTAAGTGCTGGCGAAGATTGCTTCGATTGCTAAACTCCTGTCCACAGTGTGAACACAGAAAGCCCGTCCCGTGCGTATGAGTTCTGATGTGATTCTTCAGCAGTTGCTCTGTTTGAAAACCCTTGTCACAAAACAGACAAAAATGGGAACGTCCGGTGGCGTGGCAGTATTGATGATGCTCAAAGATTTCCTTTTTCATAAACACTTTCGGGCACAGTTTGCATCTGAAAATCGCATCATTATGCTCTTTATACAAATGCTCGTTTAGTTTCTTCGGCGAGGTATATGTCTCTTTTTTGCAAAACAGACAGCAGTATAGGTTTTTCTTTGTTTGTGGTTCTTCCGATTCCTCCGTACTTTCTTCGTCCGTAGCCTGCTGCTGTACCTTCCGTGACGTTCTTTTCGCAGCTCTAAGCGTTTTTTCATTGCCAGTCGCAGAACTACGCTTTGGGGCTACAGATTTTTTACGTGCAGACGAGTTACAAGTAGTGTTTGTGTTCGAGCTTCTTGTACTGGTCGGTTCCTGTTCGTCGTCTTCCGAATTCTGCTCGTAGTCATCGGTTGGTATGAGGTGAGTCTCATCTTTCAATATTATTTTGGCCGGTATACTTTCCTTTTTCCGGGATACTTTAACATTTGTTTTGCGAGTTCCTCGTCTACTAATTGGCTTTTCCTGATCCACTATTAACACTGGTTCGATCGTTTCAATATCTTCGTGGCTGGGCTCCAGTTCCAGTGGTTCTATAGCATAATCTTCCTTCATATCGTCGTACGCATCCTCAATGATAAATGTGTCGGCCTTGCGAGACATGCATTCTCGCAGCAGGTCGCCACTCTTCATGCACTGCTCATACAAAACATACGCATCCAGTATTTTGTGTTTACAATCTATACAAATATTCCTTGGCCAGCACATGAACTCATCCATCTTAACTTGCTCCGCATTGAACACCGAGGGAACTAGCTTTTCCATCATCATGTGCATGCTTAGTGTTCCGTTTTGATAGACGATTTCATAGATACAGCAATGTTCCGAGCATGCTGCGGCACAAACACGGCAAAACGTTGATTTCACGTTAATGGTTAAATAATCTTCTTCCATTCTAGTTGGGGTAGCAAGCGCAGTACGAGGTAGAAACAAAATAAACAACACTCCAAGCAATTTGTTTGCGTTGTTGCTGTCTAGACATCATACTGTCAAACTAGTCAAGGTGGCTCAATGTCAAGGTAGCTATAACTATTGTTTTGCATGCTATTAATCTTGTTTTCCTTCTTGGCTTCGATTTGTCGCACAAACGGCCGTAGCATTTGGTATTTTATTATTATTGTGAAAGTTAATAATCTCCTATAGTTGCTATGAGGGGTAGGTTATCCTCAGGCTGCATTAATGGAATGGAAGCATCGTTATCAACAAACAAGTTGTTACCGATCATACGGTTAAAACAATATTTTTATAGCCATTCTAGTTCTACGATAGATTAGGCTCTTTGCGACGTATAGAAGTTATGCATGGAGTAGCTCACGTTAACGGCCGAAGCGACATTTTAAGTGGTAAAAAGGGCAAATCGGGTTTTAGTTCGCTTCAGAAGCGATCACTTCGCGAAGATCTAATCGGTAAAAGTGATATAAGAATGGCCAACTCTATGGTGGGTGTACTGTTGTAACACTTTCCCAATAAGTAGGATCGATTTCAGTTAAGAAATTATGTTTTTTTTTTCATTTATTGTACTATAAGTATCTTTAAAACTAAATTTCCAGAAAAGGAAAAATAGGATCTAATAAAAGCTTATCCATTACAGTTGTTAAAATTTTGTTTTACTTTTCGCATAGCTTACCTAACCGCCCATAAACAATCAATTAATTGATTGTTTATGGGCGGTTAGGTAAGCTATGCGAAAAGTAAAACAAAATTTTAACAACTGTAATGGATAAGCTTTTATTAGATCCTATTTTTCCTTTTCTGGAAATTTAGTTTTAAAGATACTTATAGTACAATAAATGAAAAAAAAAACATAATTTCTTAACTGAAATCGATCCTACTTATTGGGAAAGTGTTACAACAGTACACCCACCATAGAGTTGGCCATTCTTATATCACTTTTACCGATTAGATCTTCGCGAAGTGATCGCTTCTGAAGCGAACTAAAACCCGATTTGCTCTTTTTACCACTTAAAATGTCGCTTCGGACGTTAACGTGAGCTACTCCATGCATAACTTCTATACGTCGCAAAGAGCCTAATCTATCGTAGAACTAGAATGGCTATAAAAATATTGTTTTAACCGTATGATCGGTAACAACTTGTTTGTTGATAACGATGCTTCCATTCCATTAATGCAGCCTGAGGATAACCTACCCCTCATAGCAACTATAGGAGATTATTAACTTTCACAATAATAATAAAATACCAAATGCTACGGCCGTTTGCGCACAAATCGAAGCCAAGAAGGAAAACAAGATTAATATCATGCAAAACAATAGTTATAGCTACCTTGACATTGAGCCACCTTGACTAGTTTGACAGTATGATGTCTAGACAGCAACAACGCAAACAAATTGCTTGGAGTGTTGTTTATTTTGTTTCTACCTCGTACTGCGCTT
>KZ063574.1:0-37429 GCA_002091835.1 Anopheles maculatus
TACAGACTAATCGGTATAGGAGTTATTTTATCAATAACATAATAATCTATCACAATTGTGGATTGCAATGGAATTATAAATTTAATTTCTTGTTTTGGAAGTGGTTGAAAATTGGTGAAGTTACTGTTCGTGTAGCTTTCCTTTTAGGGCCTATTTCGGATCATGTTTATGGTATTTTAGCATTAAAGAAATCATCTAAATGATAAAAAGATCGATTTGATAGGTTTATGTCGTTTGAAAAGGGGCACCTTATCGTTGTCTTTTTATCAGTGGTTAATGGCCTCATTCCAAACTGAGAATCTGGATTCGGTTCTTTTAAAGACTTTATAACAAAGAACGCTGGTTTACGAATCCCAGTTTCTCTAGTTTTGGCATAGGAACGGCCCGGGTAAAGGATGAGTTTTGATTTATACGTTGACGGAATAATTGACGAGATTGATCGATGTGCGTACTAAGCATGGCGAGGGCAAAATGATGAAACAATGCGGTAAAGGAAAATGTTATTGAAGCAAAGAGAGCACCGCAATCTTCTGCAAGTTTCCGGCCGGGTTCAGTTGTTTAGTGAGAAATATTATGATTTATCTTCAGTCTACCGGGACTGGCATTGTAAACAAATGTGGTGGGTGCATTTTGTTGTAATTTTGATGACGCGGGCACATCCTTTCCTCGCGGCACACAGGTCTACGCATCGAAGATATAAATCACTATCGGTGATTCCGTAGAAGGTTCTATTCAGTCATAAATCATTTTGAAGCGTGTCATGTTTGCTGAACCAGTTTCATTAATGTTGCACAATTGATTTTCACAATCGCTTAAGTTTTCTGCTTTAAATATTCTGCTTTAAAATCTAATTATTGATCCTTTTATTTACAGCAAACAGCTATATAATTGCAAAACAATGAACCATCATTGATTCAGCCTGCTGCATACCCTCACTTTACCCGGTAGGAATAACTGCACTATGATGGATGCAAAAATAAATAAAGGACATAATTTTTATAAAGTATATATTAGAGCACCTCTATGCTCAGTTATTGATCAATAAGTAATGAATGAGGTTATATAAAATTATAAAAATAAAAAATGCTTACACCTAAACTTATGCTATTCTGCTGTTCTTTTGTGCAGTGTAGTATGCTTAAATGTTACTGTGCGTCGACACAGAGAAGTACAACACATCACCATTCTAGAAGGGCATCTTGCAATGTGTGGCATTCCGAGCCGTTTTGTTTAAAAACCTCATTAATCTTCTTTGATTATAAACTAGTTGTTTGCGGATAGTGAAATTAATAAGAACCATCTGTTCAAACATCGATATTTCATTTTGTTTAGAGAGAGAGAGAGAGAGAGAGAGAGAGAGAGAGAGAGAGAGAGAGAGAGACAGAGAGGGGAGGAAAAAAAAAGGGGGAGGGGGGGGGGGAAGAATTTGAAAACTAAGTACGTAAGTTTTAAGTTCTACCTTCCTTCTGGTGTCCGAAGCAATCATGGCGTTTCATTTTTTTCAGTATTGGGCCGAAGATAAACGAGCAAAATTGGAGATCCTTCTTTCTAGCAGATGTAGTATGATACGATAGCGGAAGAAATAAACATTCACCGTGGAAGTGTTTAATGATAACATAGTTCTAAACTTGCAAAATCTATGCTTCACAGTTTCAATATTAAGCAAATAGCTGTCCTTAGAGGCAAACGTAGATATGGGATCAAAGTTGTTCCACCTTGCTTTGATTGTTAGGGAAATTTAATCTAATAACCTGTCCTGAACGGTGGGAGCTGGAGTTTTAATTTAATTACAGCACAAAATCGTTCCACAATAAGGGTCGCTGATTGTAGCTACCAAGAATGTTAGGAGTTGGTTTTGGTCAGCCTTATGGGAATTGAAAGAGCGGATAGCAACACTTATCGAATGAGAAGAAGGATTCGTGCAACCGGATAGTAACAGTAACGAAATATCCACATCGTGTCCGCTGGGCTTTTCCGACACATGTTGCCCGCATTTCCAAGCATGATTCGTAAAGGTTGGAAGCACAAGAAGAACACAGAGGAAGCATTCCTCCACAGTGAAAGATGTTACACGTTCTACCCCTTTGGGGTAGAATTTCTCGCTCCAAGCGTAACGACTGCGAGTTCATGGTTTGGACAAAACGACCTAACGAATGGAGTACGACGCGTTGGTTGAACTCCCTAATTCAGTTAATTTCGGTACGGCGGTGATGATGATGGCGACAACGGATGGTTCGTGTTCTAGCCCCAAAAAGCAGCCTCGACTGCCCCCGGAGGGCCTGTTCCTGTTTGCATTCGCGGCACACATTTACGAGTCCACCAGGCAGACCGGGGCACCGTAACGCTACACGATAAGTCTAACGGAAGGAAGTTATTAGCTATTGCATGCATTGCTCCCCGTCGGGTCACCCCGGAACTGGTGGAAATTTCGTGTTATAATTTCTGATATTATTTTCCTGCCCTTGCCCTTGTAGCGTGTGAGCGTACCAACGGGGATGCTATATCTCCTTATCGTAGCGGTAAATGTACATATGGCTTATGACACCCAAAGTCAGTGAGATTGGTGTGCATTTCGGAGTGCCGGGCACGGTGCGTCGGAAATGCTAGCCCGGCAACGGCTGGAGTCTCTGGCGGACAACGCATTTCTCGTAATCATCATATTTCACCAAAAGCAAGTAGCAGTAGCAGAACAAAAAGTAACGAGCCCTACAAACGGGGAGTGATGAGGAGCATCCGAAGGAAACGGATTCGACTGCGTTCATCTGACAATATTATCTATGCTGCGGTATCTCTTTACTATGAATGTGGTAGCGCACTGTTAACTAACGAGCATGTTGAGTCTGGTTCCGTGTGCTTCTGTGTGCGGTTCCGGAGAATCATCATCAGTGGCAGGATCGAGCTGTCGAGTTTCGTCTCAACGCTGCCAGGATCATTTCTTATCGCAACCGATAGAGTAGTATGACTCAGGGAACAATTTAGGCCTCACTGCAAAACGGAACATGTGTTTTGAGGAACATGGAGGAGAGAGCTTCGTTTTGGTATGTGACCCACAGAAGGAAGCGCTTTTACGCATGTCAACATTTGCGACACAGTTTTACTATCAAGTGCCTCGATGTTGGAGATGGTGACGGTCTCTTTCGTCGGAGTGTGGCGTATTTGCATAAATTTCTAATTTATCAGCAACATGTGCAATGTCCTTCTCGCCTAAACGTCGAGAGGGCTGATTGCTCTGGAATCGTACCACAGTTGACACCTTTCCCTTCTCAACCTATTTCGAAACATGACCGTTAGCCTTCGTAGATGAATCTTGAAGTTATTTATACAACAGCATAAAGCCCATAGTTAGTCTTTAAGCATTGTCATAATGTTGGAGCGATTTCCGTAAATATCTGCTGATGGTAACGGCTTAAGGGTTGTCCAGATAGGAACATTCTTTTGTACCTTCATGTTGTCATGTAGCACATGACATATCCCTTGCATCGTAGTGTGTTGTGAAATACAGACAACAACTGATATTATCGCCTGATTGGAATACTACGAACGCGATAGTAAACTTCACTTCCGGGACGTTAATGTTAACGACTGTATGAACCGAATCGCAAAAGAGACTAACAGTCTGCGAAACTTCAGGTACATAGAATAAAAATATGGAAAAATCCGACGTATCTCATAAATAAACTGTAAAATATTAAAAAATAAACTACAACTTGAGACACATGATGATTAGTTGCTGACAACATTGCTAAACGTTTTTTTTTATTTCTAGGTACATAAAATGTACATTACTTTTCATGCAGCACTTGTCCCTTACAGTAAATTTACACAACGTTGGCATTAAGTTATATAAAAACTATAGTTTAGATGTGCTAGGTTTGCTCCAACCGAGAGTACTACTGATTTCTACCACTTCTTTAGCACAACCCCAGCAAAGAGTCACACCACATCCACCATGTCCGTAGTTGTGAATTATTGGCACAGAGTTTTTCTCATTATCTGCGAATCAAAAAGAAATCCATATGCATTAATCGTAATAATGACAAAGGATGCAATATATGTAAATAATTTTTTACGACAAACAATCAAACGCAAACACAGCACATCCCCAGCAAACTGACAAAAATCAAACAAACAACTGAACAGCTTATCAGTACAACGAAGGGCTGTACTTGTTTTTGCCCGCCTGTGCACGAATGCGATGCAATCAAATATTTTCTAAACATGGGCATCTCAGTAACACGAGATCATTGTCATGGAAACACATCGCTTCGAGTTGCACAAATGAAGGAACTGCATGAAGTACGTATGAACGATGAACATCTTCTTACCTGATCGATAGTGTTCCATCTCAAGACGCACGCTATCTCGTCCTGGCCGTAAACCGACCCACTCGTTTGCAACATTTACGCTACGAAGACTAGGAAGCATTCGTTCACATCCATCGAAAATGAATCGACTGTCATCTCGTGCAACGTTGCGATTAAAGTCATTCATCTGATGTGTTCCACCCAATACAACAGTCTCGCAACTGAGAAATAAAGTAGAGGTATGGATATTAATTTGAATGGATGGTTGTTTCTTGGAATGCGGTTAGTTGATTCAAATCTTACTTGGGAATTATGTAATTTCCATCGTCACTGTCATCCAGGATGACTTCATAAATCCATGGTGCACTAACCCGCGCTACCTGACCTCGGATGGGAAGCACCGCCTTATCGCTAGCCAACTCCAACGATCCAAGTCCGCTACAATTCACAATCAGATCCACGGGTCGATTAAGGATGATTTCATCAAAGTTTCGGACTTTCGACGCCACAAACTTTCCACCAACCGCAATAAACCGATTAAACAAGTACGGTAACAAGCCGGTTGGTTCGCAAGTGAATGTGGCAAAGTGATATCCGCCCGTGTACAGTCTTCCATGCTCATTACTAAGCCGCTTTAGTTCCGTGTCCTTGATCTTCTGGCAACCGAACACTATATCCTTCCACGCTGGCTCCGGATATCCGTTTGGGTCTGTCGTTAGCCTCATGCATGGCTGGAGACACACACCGATCTTTCCGCCGAGCCCATTCTTCCACAGCTGATGGAAAAACAGGTGCGTTTCGCTGGACCATTTACTGCAAACACAAGAGTTGCGTATGGTTTTCGTAAATTACAACGACACTTTCTGGCAGCAGACAAAACTTACACTATCTTGTGATCCGGTGTTTTCCCACAATAATACGGACCCCACAAACCGGCCGATCCGTCACCTGTCGTATTGGGACTAACGTGTTCGGATATCAGAGTTACATTCGCTACATTGTAGTAATGTTCAGCCAACTGTACCGCAACACTAAGACCACTGACGCCGGCACCGATCACCACAATTTGTTTCATGTTGCCCTGTCGATTAAACCGTGTGATCCGATCGTTCACACTGTACTGATCGTACCGGTAACTGGCAAGAAGCATTTTAACTCCAATCACACGACCGTTATCAATAGAGTGTTGTGAATTTTTCCATAGCTGAGCTTCTCGATTGTTTACCCCGCATTCCTTCCTGCTTACTTTGCTGCCTTTCTGCTGCGATAAGGATTAGTGGTGTTGTGGAAGCGCGTGAGCTAGACTTATCTGACCATATTTTGATTATATTTACCATGCGGCAATAGTACCGCGTAGCAGTCAAGGTCTATCACAATTAATTCGCTATGCCGAGAAGATCGTGTGAATTTTGTAGATCTTACGAGAAGCATAGATTGTAGAGACAGCTGATAGTTGTGTTGTTGTTCATTTCAGTAAGGAAGAAGTTGAATCGGCCAGGCCGTTCTACAAGAATAAAAAAAAACCGATGAATCGGTCAACAATGGTACACACAATCGCGCAAGGATTTTTTTTTGCATTACAGATCGTTTTGCAGTATTTTTTGGTGTACAATTCTTTATTAGTCTAAGTTGCAGAAGAAATTGTTAGAAGAAATAGAAAAAAAAAATGGTTCTACTTTTAGCTCTCGGCAAGGGCAAGCACATCCTACCCTTTTACGATATGTATTTTCCTATTTTGTTCCCTTCTAAATGCACCTTTCAACTGCCTGGATGCTGGGATACTTACAAAGTTTTCAACATTTTTATTTATTTTGTAAAAAGTCCCTCATCTATTAAACACAACATCCACACAGTGCAGTGCTGGTTCAAAGCTCTAGCATGCGAAGCAAAGGTGCAATCTGCATACCTCAATGAGCAATGCTAATTTCAAGCAGGTCGTTGGGAGTGTCATTCAATTGATTCTGCAAAATACGGAGAAAGCTGTAAGGATGGTAATCCTCTTCTATAAGGATAATATGTGGAGCCTAGTACTGCGGCTTTGACAAGTCTGGCAAAAGGACGCTACAGCACCCGTAGCATCCGGTTGATTGGAAGGCAACAGACAATCCTCGCTCTCTCCATCGCTATCATTCGTTCAATGGCACAAGACAAACAGTAAGAGTGGTGTCAAGTGGTTGCGGCGCTTAAATAAGAACATTATCTAATTCTCCATCTGGGAACAATAAAAGAGAATTATCGAAATCGAGTTCACCGTAGTGAATAATTGATTAAATTGTAATGTACCATTTATGTAGTTCCTCTACGGATTCACTCCTTCCTGTCAACTGCCACATGCCACTGGTCCTTCTATCCCCGCTGCTGCGGCTTGATCTTATCTTGCTTCAACCAAACTTTCTGTACCGTTTGGATTCCTTGAGAGGAACGCAACCCAGGGCGCTCAGACACTTCTGTAGCGATGTGAGTGTGTGGTGTCTTGAATAAAATATCCTTAGCTCTGACAATCACTGCGGTGCTTTGTCGTGTCGTCGTCATCGAGAGGTTTCCCAAATGGGGGTGATGTTAATGCGAAAGGCGTTCAGTGAACATTGGGTCTTAATGAGCTCCCGCATGGCTGCCTCGGTTTAGGCGGCAGTGGCCCTCACATTGTGGAGGGAAAAGGCAAACTGTACATGGTAGATGGAACACTGCCTGGGAGATGTTATTAAAGCACAAATTTATGCAAATCAATTTTTGCCGTTATCCGTGTTATCATATGCAACTCAAGCAGCCAAATGATACACTTTCAAACAGTATCATTGATTTCTACGACAGGGTTGTCATAACACGTTCGGTTGGGTGCAAAACAGTGGCAATGATAAAATGAACGGTTCAGCTGCTCAAGCAATCTTCTCATGCTATCATGGAAAAGTTTTGAAAATAGAAAAAAATATCGGATCATAGGAATCTTTCAACTTAACACTTAATGTAAAACTAGCAAGACCTATGTATTTTGTTAAATTACAGGCGTGAAAGAAAGTGTTACAACAAAACATTGTGAATAAAAGTTACTTATTTCATTCCGCAAAACACGTGTGCAGAAATTGTACGTTAAATTCCATTACATAGCTCCATTCTATTCACATTTGAATTTCTCCTAGTTTGGCATTACAGCTTTCAACATTACGTAGACAAAGTCATTAGCTGGTGTGACCATTCAGTGCTCGTTTTCGGAACGAACAGACATCGAGCAAGAATATTTTAAAAATCTCTACAGTGAACTTCTTTACTGCATGAGCAAATCGTCTCGGTACTGAGCAATCTTCCATGTGGACAGCCCGTTGTCGTAATTACAATGGGGCCGAATTCAATTTAAACTTTATCCGGTTCCACATCGTCATGCTTAACCGAATGCTCGGAGTGTAAAACTTGAAAACTTTCACCCCTTTTGGAGTGATTTACTGTTCTATCTCCATGCAGAGCAGTGCAGTACAGTGCAATGGTTTGGCCAAATGGTCTGTTTGAACGAAGAACATTTTCTCAAGAATTTCTCCGGGACGAGTTCTATGGGCACATTGAGCCGATTGGCCTATGTGTAGCCAGGCGACTTAACTTCAGCTAATTGCCGTTTTTATTTTCCACCAAGTTGTATAAACATTGGACAAAGTTAGTTTTTAAGTTTTTCGTCTCATTGTTTCTTCCTGTGCGCGTTGAGAACTTGGTTCTCGCAGTCTCGACGGATAGACAATCGTATAAAATTCTTCCAAAAGGCCACTAAGCTTCTGTTTGTTCACTTTTCTGCCAATATTAGTACAATCAGTATCTTTTGTATCCTACATGTCGTCAGCTCAAAATCGTGTAATGACGTGCATTACTCGTGGCATAAAGCGGAAATGTTGCCATTTTGTCAGAGCATGTTTAAAGTTTTTAAATATCTGATATGAGCTTCAACAAACGTCATACAACGTCGAATTTGCATTATTCACCATAGGATATTCTTCTTGGATCATGGGATACAAGAAAAAAAGCGCTATCTTCAGCTTCCGAGGCTTGGACTAGAGATTGTGCACTTCAAATGCTACTAACAGTGTTATATTCGTTGTGACTAGTGCACATACACAGAAAAAAAACGATCCAATCGACAGGACGTCTATGGACTGAACTCTCCATGACACTCTGGCGTGTAATGACGTGTATGATTAATTTATGAGGCGTGGTAAATTGCGAAAAGCCGGCGGGATGGTCTCGGGCTTGGTCGGCAGAAAGTTCCAGGTCCATTGACTCTTACTGCGAACAGCGAATGGAGGGTCCTGGGTGTCAGTTTCAATTTAATACTCGTGCTAGTCGGAGAAAGTGCTGCGACCATGCTGTCGAATGAGACATTGGATGTGTATAGTTCGATTCAAGTGTTATACTGGATACTGCGACTGTTCGGGTACGCTCCATATGGATTGAGGATCAAACAGAGCGCAAACGTATTCGACCACCGAAAAGTTTCCGTTGCATGGCGTTCGAGATTATATACTATATCCTTTTTGCTAGCATACACACTAGCGTATGCGAAATTCATATCTGAACTCAAACACACCGGGTTTTCATCATCGATCATCGAAGGAAAAGGAGAACGTATGTACTTTACGTTCAACTATCTCTCCACACTTTATGGTATCGTGAATGGGTATTACGCACGAGAAAAAATCGAAAAACTACTAAATAAGCTACACATGGTAGATCGAAAGGTAACGGTGACAGACAATACTGTATGGCTTAGCTGTTCTAACAATTCTTTAGCCGTGTTCTCACAGACCAGTCGGTGGAAACGGACCGTCGATCATCGACGATTGTATCGACAGATTTGGACCGGTGTCTATCTGATCGCAATTGTGCTGCCGGTCTATATCTACGGTACCATCATTACGTGCCAAGTTCATCAAGGCTCGTGTACAATGCAAGTTTTGTACGTGTTCATATATATGCTGTTCGTCAATTCGTACGTCTTGATGATGCTGCAGTGTACTACATTTCTGGAGGCTATTAGGACGAGATTCCAGCTACTGAATACATGCTTTCGGTAGGTTTAGTTGAATATGGCTTACGATCAAAATCGTTATATAATTAGAAAATTGTATTTACTCTTCTTATATCGCATTTCACATTGCTTTTCAATTGCAACAAACTGTAATGTTTCCGATGTGATTTCTCAATGCAAACGTCTAAAATTCAATTTTCATTCTTTGGAGTGGTAGTTCAGCTTTTTCTCTTACACAAAACATAAAAAATTTATTCGATAACAGCTAGTATCATTTTTGGATGTTTATGACGGTTCATGTTCCAAGCATGGCATCCGTTAATGATTGGGGTTTCAGCACGAGCAGACCACCTGTTTATTGTAAATATTAATGGATTGATTAATGGGCGTCTTCGATACGCGTCTCAGAACTGCCTTTGCCCGTATGTATAATAAAAATGATCATCAGCATCGTTCATGTCTTCGCAGTGTTAGAAGGCAGTGAATCGATTAGCCTGTTTCCGGTGGTGTTTGTGGGTAGGTGTGTGTGTGTGTGTGATGGGCGCGTGTTTATCGTAAGTGTTGATTATTGTTCTACGCTTCCACGGGACTGCATTTCAGCCGTGAGCTTCCGGGTGCGATAATCGTTGCTGCGCGGTTCGTGTTTCAGTGTGTTTCCCAATAGTCTTACGTTACGGTGTGCGTTGCAGGTCGTGATGGGCCGTTGGTTCTCTGTTCACGATGTTCACGAGACGTTTCGACCGTTCTATTATCTGCTGAAAGCGACAGGATTGGCACCATATCATCTCACACGACGGCAAGCAAACGACAGATGTGAGCGGTACTGTGCTGTCGGCTACACGGCAACATTCCTATTTGTCTATTCGTACGCAATCTACAGCTATCTCTTTACGACAAACACCGGCCATCTGTACATTTCGAAAATAGTGGCAGTAATGGAAAATGGGTACATGTTTTGCGAGTTTATGACGACAAATTTGGCGATAGTGTTTGGTTTGCTGACGCGTCATCGAGTGACCGAAACGTTCACGCAGTTGTTCGAGGTAGACGAACAGTTGCGTGCCCTGCAGTGGTCTGTCGATCATTCGCAGCAACACTGCCAACTAACCGTGTTTTGTGGTGCTCTGTTGGGCTCATTCCTGACAATGTTGTCCGCCACTATTCTGATCGTGACCTCTTATGTTGAACTGTTCACCGCTCCCGTGCTCGACACAATGGCACTGGCGATATCAAGTTTCTGCTTCCTTCTGCAAATAGTACAATTTACTGTGATGGTGCTGCTTATGCTGTCACGATATAATGCCATCAATAAATTGTTCAGGTGAGTAATGTGACAGGTTCTGCTAATGGCGAAAACGTTTCGCGCACCTTTACACTAGTTGCTCCAATGTCGTTGTTCGGGGAAGACGCCTTAGTGGCGTTTGAAACTTTCAGCGTGTTGCTGAAGTATCTCGGTGTCAATCCACCCATATCCTGCGATCGCAAACGCATACGTCTGGTTTACCGATGCATCAACATCGTGTCGATCATTCTGTCGACCCTGTTCTACGGTTATCTGCTGTTTAACATTTCCTTGGACTCGGGTGTGTTGAAAGCAGGCTTAAGGTCACTAATTGTCACTCGCATGCACGACCTATACTTTGTGCTTCGCTACCTAACCGTGATCGTGGTGCAATTGCATGTCCTTTGCAACGGGGGCGAAATTAACCGTCTGTTTCGCGCCCTAAACTCGATCTCCAACGCATTGGTACTGTTGGCCAATCGTAAAGGATACGGCAGCAAATTGCAGTTCTTCGGTACGATTCGTTTTGCAAAAGGACTGCGCATCTTTTCCTTATCGTATCCGTTCATTTGTCTCATCATATCCTTTTCCGTGCTTAAGTTGTTGAATCGGGACCAGCTCATCGGACATGTGTTTCAGTTTGTGCGCTTATTGTACTTTACAACGTACGTGCATCTTTGGTTACAAGCGACATTAGCTGTACTGCTGGTACTTTCACGGTTCGAAGCGCTGAAGAACCTGTTCGGGTAAGAAGGCTTGTGTGAGAAATTGTATCGATATTGTAACGCCAAGTGTGAGATCTTTGGTCATGAAATAACGGCGTGGAGCAATATATGACGTGTGATTGAAAACGAGGTGTTAAGCGCGGAACATGTATGCGAAACCCTTTTTTTTTTGGCGTTGTGCGCATGGTGGCCGACATTGTTTACCATTCTGCAGTCATGTTGTTTACTTTGGATCACGTAGACTCGCAGCCAACTTGGTGCTTCTTGCCTCCGTTTCAGTATAGTGAATGGGAGTGATCCAATTCAGTTTCGTTTGGGGAGCGCCGAGCTCAACACACTAACAGGGGCGTGTGATGTTCCTTAAATTTGTTTGCCAACGAACACAAACAAAAAAAAATGCGTTGGTTTTTGGTTAAGAATGTGTACGAATCTGTGCAACCGTTTATGAACCTTCTCGGGCTCATAGGACTGGCACCGTTTGGGAATAGATTGTCTATGAAGCCCGCGGACCGGTGCTTGGAGATGGTATATGTGCTAGTGTACATTGGACTGTATAGTTATGCCATTTATGCGTTCTTATTCGTAGCTAACGTGGCCGATTTTCATCTGTCAGTGATTATTGGCACCATAGAGTGCATCAATCTTTCCTGTCAGTATCTAACGATGGTGTTTGCAATTCTTTTCGCATGGACTGTAAAAGGACGAATAGTCTCCATTTTACACATGCTACACGAATGTGATCTGCAGCTGAGCACATTCGGCCCATCGATTGACCATCGCCAACTGCACATGAAAGTGTCCATACTGGCAGTGGGTATAGTGTGTTCGTATTTGCTACTGATAGCCGTACATCTGCCCTTAATAATGGAGCTCGTACCACACGTTGAGCCATCGCTAAAGGAGATCCTTCCATCATCCATGTTTGGGCTGTGCTTCTTGTTGCAAATTTGTCAGTTCCTCTTTTTCTTGCTCGTACTGAAAGATCGATACTGCGCCGTCAATCGAGCGTTTAGGTAGGTGAAATTTGATCAGTATATGTATGTACAAACTAATTAATTAGTTTAGGAACAGGCCATTCGAAAGGATGGAATGGTCGGTAGCAGACTGATTCATAACCGTTATTGCCAAAACTTGTTGCCGAGATCGATGATAACAGTCTGCATCGTGAGCTCACAGCAACTAGCAGCGTGGCAATGTTGACTCCCGACGAGGACGCTTTGAAAGCCTTTGAATGTTTCACCTTGATGGTGAAGTGTCTCGGTCTCTACCCACCGGTGACATGCAGCAAAAAGCGATCATCCTTCCGTTACAAGCTGTGCAATCTGCTAGCCATTGTGCTTTCGGCTAGTTTCTACGGATTTCTGCTCCTATTTCACTCGCTAGATCTGGAAACGATAAAGCTTGGTTCGGGTTCACTGATCACGTCGCGGATGCACGATTTTTACTTTGTGTCGCGATACTTGACAGTAGTGGCGGTGCTTTTGCATTCCTTCATTAACCAAGACAGTGTGGATAGATTGTTCTGTCTTCTGAACGAGGTGTCCAGTGTGGTGGCAAATCTGAATGAAAATCGAGCTTCTCGCGGCTCCATCGGATACTTTGGAACGCTTCGCTTCGCACGTCATCTACGATGGTTGTCGCTGGTGTATCCGCTCATGTTCGTGGCAATGACCTGTTTCGTAGAACGATGGCTACCAAACTGTGGATTGCAGGTGCACGCCTTCAATGTGGTGCGTTTTCTGTACTTTTACTCCTACGTTCATCTATGGGTGCAGGCTATTCTAACGCTGTTTTTAGTGCTTGCACGATATTCCGCATTGAATCGATTGTTTCGGTGAGTTATTGTTGCCATGGAACTCAAAAAGAGCAAAATAATTTCAGTTCATTCTAGCAACCTACGACATTCAACATCGCACAAAATATCTACCAAGCATGTGCGCCACTCCTTACGAGCTGACAAACTGAACAAAATAAATGGCGTCGTTTAGCAGTAAAGAAACAGGTCCCATCCATCCTGAACGACAGGAGTGCCGCAGTTTGGGAAAAGCAAATAGTGCATGCAAATAGAATTGATACAATTAATCGGTCCACGTGACAAGAGAACGTGTAACATAATCATCCACACCCTACCCAGTTCTGACTTTGGTGTTGTTCCAATGTCATCCACACTCGGCGCTCTACAATTTGAAGTCAGTGGACATTCTAAGTGCCGCGCGAGTGGAACAGTATCTCGCCCTGTGTCATCTGGCCTAAAGATGGTGTACAAAGTGTTGCAAAAATTTAATACCAGCAGCTCCACGGAGGCTTTTCAGCCGTTTCTGTTGCTGCTTAAGTGTCTCGGATTGACGCCCTTTTTTTCCAACGCCTCAAACAGGAGGCTTCTTTCGGTGCTGAATGTCATCATATTGTTGCTTATTGGTTCACTTTACATTAACGGTCCATGTCGGCAAATTCGCCGGGACATGCTGCGCTTTCAGTCATCGCCTCTAGCTGTGAATAGTCGCATCTTTACGTACCTGCTGGGAACGCTGGTGTATCATCTGACCATGATTATAAACTTTCTTCATCGACATCGGTTGTGCGAGCTGTTTCAAGCGTTTATCAACATCGATCGTGAACTGCAGCAAGTCGGCGTGAGGATCAACTACCGAATGCACCGGTTTCTTATCACTGCCGGCATGGTTTGCTTTCTGTGCGGTATCTTCGTTACTTCCGCGCTGGTATATGCGTACAAAATTACGGTGTTGAACAATCAGCCCAATTTTGATGGCCGATGGTATTACAACATGTTTTCGTTCGTCTACTACAACGCTGCCTTTCCTACAATAACGAGCTACTTCACCATCGTACTATGGTTCCTGCTGGTGCGCTTTGAACGATTAGCCATGGCAATTAGGTTGGCAATACGTGTGGCAAAAATGGCACACCATAATGATCGTACACTGCAGATGCAACCAAAGACGTAAGCATAGCATTCTTACAAATGACCGACCCCTTTTTCTTTTGGTACTATGCTTGCAGAATGTACTTCCCGACGACGCCATCGGCAGTGGGCAATCGGAGCGAGTTTGCGATATGCAGCGAAAAGGAACAGATTAATGTGCTGAAGCAAATCAAAATCCTTCACGACAAGCTGAACGACGTGGTGGAGCTTGTTAATTATTGCTTTTCGGTACAGGTAAGCAACGCTCCGTGTACGCAACAAGCAGCGCACCTTTTGTCATCCCGCATTAGGGCTTTTGCTGTGCTGATGCAGACGAAAGAATGGCAGCACAAAGCATAAGGACACGTTTCGGCAAGTTTGAAAGAATGCTTACCGAAGCGCACCGTGCCCGAACGGTGGCTGTCGGTTGGCTGCAGAATAGCACACGGCCAAGTATGGGTCACGAATTTGCTAACTTTTACACTTTAACTATCTTTTTTTCCTTGCTTTTCCATTCGGTTGCACCCGCACATCGTTCATGGCCGTGTTGTTATTCATCAGATCACATTCTGCGTTGGATTGTGCTTCGTCATCGGAGTCGTCTGTTCATTCGGTCTGTTCCGGGCGTTCATCTATCGGAACGAGCTGTTCTACATGGGTGTGCTGAACTTCATCTGGTACATGTATTATCTTTTCTTCGTCCTGTTTTTCATCGCCGTCGGGAGCAAAATAACACGCGAGGTAAGCTAAGAAGTACCACGAGTGAAGAAGTACCCACTGTCGAGAATGTTGTTTCGTTTCGCCAATCGGAGAAACGATGAACAAAGACGGTTCATTTATCTTGAACACATTCTAAATAACTAAAATTCTAGTTCAGTTTATTGGTTTCTGCTCACTTTATGTGTTTATCGTCCGTCCATCAACAGGAGAAACACAAGTTTCGTCGATTAGTTTGAATATTACTAGCACACTCATCATTTGATTGTACTTGTTTTTCATTGCAATTTTTGTTTCGATTCGAGCAAGAAACACGACCCATCTATTCACACTGCTGCTCCCACTTCACAGGGCAAACGGATCGGCATTCTAGTACATAAAGCCATCAACTGTTCGTCCTCGTCAGCAGTGATAAATGAGGTATGAATGGTAGGAAGCACTACGGAACGTGTACGCATTGTATCGTGTGAGTAGATGGTATTAATTCTTTATCTTTCTTGTGCCAGTTGAACCTGTTCTCGCAGCAGCTACTCCACCGCAGCCCGGTCATAACGTGCGGGTTGTTCGTGTACGACTGGACACTCTGGTACACGGTACGTATTCGCGGTTCGCCCGTCTCCTAATGGAGGCCCTCGTCATTCGAAATAGACGATGCAGAGAAAACTAAAGTTTGCGCCATTTTTGCAGATGATTGGCGCCACAGCGACGTACCTCATCATCTTAATTCAGTTCGATGTCTCGTTCCCGAACTTGGTCAATGTCAACGCAACAGCGGTGTATCGTGGTGGCACATAGAGCTCAAAGCTCCGACTAACAACGCTGAAAGACGAGCATCTAGCGAGCACGTCATGTCTCGTGTCTGATGTCTCCTGAGTGAGTACAGCAAACTTTTCTAGGGCGAACGAACCAGCACATGGAACCAGTAAATATTCTTAAGAGCAGCCAGATCTCTTCGTAGAAGAATACGTAGAACCCCTCATTCAGTGTGCGTGTGTGAGCGCAAGTGTGTGTATGTGTGTTTTCGTTTTGTTTACTTTGATGTTGAAATTAAACAAACAAAAAAGAAAGACCGATCTATAGGGTAGTTTCGTGAGCAACGTGTACTTCATTGTGTGGAGCTTGCCATCTCCACACAATTTATCCATGCGACCACGAGCCATTAGGCGTCTCCATCGTACAATGCTTGTGCCTGCACCTACCCACCATCACCATTGGCAAGCATAAAACGGTCATTGTTTGTGCTCTCAGTAACGTGTTTGAGTGCTACTTGTTAGCCCGAACCACTTCAAGCACCAAGTTCTGACACGGCAGCGGGAATCTGTGATGGGAGGGGGAGGGCGCATTGGTCGTAATTTGAATTAACCATCAACAACAGCTAGGTTTCAAAGTCAATTGCCGTTACTTTTGGCAAATATTTACGCATTGTCAGGTTCGAGTTTGCTTGAGCAGCTTCAAGCAGTGTTCCAAGTATTCCACAGCCCAAGAGAGATAATGAAGATGAAATACGATGCGAGCTATCGGTGTGAGGGGGAGGTTAACGTAACGTTCATTAAGGTACCGAACTTTATTTTGATAAACGGCAACATAAATGTTTCAAACTTTGCACAATCTGATCCTTTTCTCTTATGCGTTTTGTTTTTTGTTTTTAGTTTCATGCTCATACGGCATTCTGGAAGAGTTCCTGTGCAACCCTTCGTCAGCCATGCAGCTAATTGTATCTCACACATATTGTCATCTTTCGTAATATTGTCACAAACGTCAATGGATGTTCCGTAAATCACGCTTGTGTATTTTTCCGTTTTGTTTGTACATCCGAATTTGCGTTCACGTACTCGTAGCGCTGTTGCAAGTAGACATGAATTAAAAATTTCAATCAGTACTATCGAAGAACAACTAATGAAATGGAAATGGAGAATATGTATTTCAATTACACCTACCTACTTTATGGAGCAATCTTTTTCCTTCGTCGTACTCTCTATCGCTGGTCCAAACACTGGCCCTGAAGACATTCGATAAATTTGGCCATCCCTCCCTTATTTCGCTATCTCCAGTTATAGCTTATGATATCCTATTTATCCAACGGATTCATTCCGGAGACGGTTGAATCGGAACGGCCATTTGGTGGTAAATGATGAGGACAGTAATGGTCGAGGTTGGGTCGAAGAATTGAGGTCTCCGGTTCCGTTGTTCTTCTTGACGCTGCGGTTTGTGGTCTAGATGGTTCTTATCATAGATCGTACTCGATTTCATACTGCACAGTGGTCCACCCGCTCTTACTCGGGCAAAGGTTTAAGTGTGGCAGAGTCATGATTTAAGGAAAAATAAAAATTGGTGAATCAGAAAATTGCATATCATCTATATTGGAAACCCGATTTCGGATCCAGGTCCAGGGTTCCGAAGAGGACATTATGGTCGATGGATTGCTCGCCACCGGTCATGAATAAATAGATTTTTTGTGAACTTTTCTCATTCATTGTTATTTTTTTTTGTACATATCTTTAAAGCCAACTAGAAAAAGCGAACGAAACTGATATATAAAGAGAGAAAAAAGTGAAATTTTACAATCAAACTCTCGGCATTTTGTTCGAATGCAATAAGGAAGAATGCCCGAGGAAGTTTTGCATTTTCCCATTCTAAATCGACACATTCCGATTTCATCGGGCCTCTGCAAGCACTGGGACTGACACACAGCCGAACCGTGGTAAATTATTCGTACTTGTGGCATTTCTCTCATTTGGCAGATGCGGGCGAGGGCTATTTGTGTGCGCTTAGTCGAGCAAAAGTGAAAAAATCAAGACCATAAAAAGCGTACCGTAGCAGCAAAAACCAAATACAAAATACGCTGCAATAGAAATGGGTTTGGATGAAAGTGTTCAGCTGACTGCACAGTGATGGATTTCCAACCAATTGACCGCTCCGCTTGGAATCATTTAGTATCGACTGCAATTCCGCTCCAAGGCACGCGCTCTGGACGCATCCTGGCAGATGTGCATTTAGCGCACGCAACCAACCGAGCGAACTGCGTTACTAAAAATTCTCGCCAACACACCACATGCACCGTTTCTCGCAACCATTTGCATGTCAATTGGGACGGCACGGTTTGTAGAACGCAGCCGGAGACTTTTCGCGAACAATATCATCGGTAAATGTAATTATGGAAAGTGCGCCAACTAAAAACGTACCACCAACCCCACACACGCACACGCAGTCAATTGTGGTGGCGTTTTTCATCGCTTTTCACGCATTTCAATTGCAAACCGATGTGGGTTACCATTTCAATCACGTTACCATAACATCTAATCTATGACATTGCCGCGCCGAACGTGTTCCGAACGTGTTTCTATTGCGTCCATTGGCGGAAATAATGTAGGACCGAGTGCAAATCACGTCCCAGCAGGGAAATCAAACATTTCTCGCCAAAGCCTCTCACTTACAGCTGTTGCGAATGTAGCGCGGGACTTCCGCATTCGGGGCAGGGCGCTGGGCCGATTTGGAAAATTGTTTTCCACTCAAAGTTTGGGCCGGGTGATGGTTGAGCCTTGAAGCTACGCGATGTTGCTTCCTGCTCAGCGTCTGGCGAAGGGGAAAGTTTTCCAATTTGTCTTACCAAGTTGTCACACTCTTTTTCCGCCTGTTACCCAGTGGTGGCCAGCTTCTGGTACGTGCTGTAAAATCATATTTCCTTCCGTTTCGTGAACCCCCACGCACCTTCCTGCGTTGTTCAATCGTTTGCAAACAAATAACAAATGAAATAACAAATCGTTTAACATCCGAACCCAAATCCTATCCTCGCCACGCTCGCTGGCCGAGGTTTAGCCGGGTCCGACATTTTTCCAGCTTCTTGGAAGCTTCAAGTTTATGTAGGAAGCACGTGTGTACAAGCCAGTGCGTTGTGGGTCGGCGCGTATCAGACGCGTATGTATTTGTTTTGGATTGTTAGATTGTTGTTTAGGTTCCTCGCTTTGAGCTATGGTTGTTTTTATTTTCGCCCAAGCGTCTCCGTTCTGGGAGATTTCTGGGTTTCTTTTCATTCGTTCGGGCTGGTTTGGTTGCGAGCCGGGCTGCCAACCCTAAGTGCCCAAAAGGACATTCAAGCCCTAGTGTATGGGGGCTTTTATTCTCTTAAATATCAGCTCACTCTCCCACTCACACGCCCACATCGCTAACGAGCTGCACAAGCCCCAAAGCACAATGGCACAGGCAAAACGGCCATGGTTTTATTTGCTAATTTATCGCCATGTTGGGAGGAATATCCCTGGAAGGCGGTTCGCTGGAGCGAACACACCGTGCTGTCAGACTTAAAGTGGTCGCATTGGTCGATTTGAAAATGGCTTTGCGCACGCTACGTAGGTTTAAGATGGAAGGGCAGCAGCGAGGACGAAAAGGAAACAAGCTACACTGTAATCCGAAAAAAACCCTTATAAGATGTGGTAGAGAAACAGTTCTCCTTTTGCAGTTGTAGTTAACCTTGTTTCATTCCGTTCGAGGTGTTTCGTACGAAAAGGAAGTTTTGCCTTTCGTTGTTTTTTTGTTTGTCCTACAGTAACCCCATACCCGGGAAGCCTTCGCCCCCGTCCGTATATTTCGAATCCTTTCCGGATCGGGCAGGTTCGCATTAGAGAGCATTCATCTCGTTCTCTCTGGCGCTTTTTCGTGCATATTCATGTGCTCTGCGTTTCATCTTCTCGGCATTGTTTTTGTCGGTAAACCATTTTACGAATCGAAAACATAGCACCATACAAAAAAACGGTTCCGGCACAAAATGTAAACTTCATTTCCCTGTAAAACAGTGTCTATATGTAGGCTGCCACGGAGCCTCGCAAGAAAGGTTCGTTTATCTCTCTCTTTCTCTCTCTCTCTCTCGTACCCGAAGCATTGCAACTTCGAAGGTTTGTTGCAGGCATCATCGTGTCCCGCAAAAGTGGTGCTTCGAATGAATTCAATTATACCGTAAAGTGTTGCCTTAATATTCTTTTCATAGCGGCGTTCGCGTGTTGTTCCGGATTCCATGTTCGCATTTGTTTGTTCTCGTTTACCGTTTTGACTTTTTGCAAGCATCGTGATGGTGTACCGCAATTATAAAGCATTGTTATTTTATTCCAACCAGACTGAATGACATTTGGTTTTTACTAAAACCACCAGACACCAAATACAACCACACTCCGTTGGACAGATTGAACCGGAAGTTTGGACGTTTCCTGTTACATCGACATCAGTACCGGATGAGAACGGACGAACAGACCGTCGGACAGACAGAGCGAGAAACGGATGCGAGAAGGAGAAGGAGTAGTTTGTTGCTTTCCTAAACGCTCTGACAGAACTTTCTTCCAAGCCCATCAAAAGCGACTCTACATCAAGTTGGCCATGACAACCTCAAAGTAGGGCTTGCTTTTTGTGGTTTGAGGGTCACAACATTGTGTGCGACCGATGTTGGGGTTGTTTCGGTTTTTTGTTGTATCTGTCGGTTCTTGGTACTACTGCTAGACCCCCCGTCTGCCTGATACTAATGCCTTGGATCCAGGAAAGCAAAGCAGTTCGCTGTAGCATTTTGTCGAGTTGCGGTGCGCGTGGTGGTGGTGTAAGAAATACGGATAGAAAAGTTGCATCATGCCATTGAGTATTTGTTCGTTTTATGATAGTACCACGATCGTCTCATAGCGGATTGTGACATATTTGCCTGTGAGTATCACGGGCGCGAGAAGCTCTTCAATAAGCCAGAGCTAGCATGTCTTTGCACTATGTGCGCACTTTAAGTAAGCGACACATCCATACTCTTTAGTGAGTGTAAAGCCATTTTAACTACACACAATAGATTCATTTTAATTGGTTGCTTTTTGCCAAAACACTTGCTAATCATTACATGTCACCATTAGATCATATCAACAAGCCTTTTTATTTTTACTATTTGGCTTTTTAACGTTTCATAAAATACAGCAAAACACGAAGATTCTTCTGGCAACGAGTATGAATGAATTTCACTGCCGCCAAACCTTAGCTCATCCCTGAGAGTTGTGCAGCTTCAAGACAATTCGGCCTTGTTTTGTGAGGTTAAAGTTTCGTGACGACTTTTACTTTCAATGATGGGAAAAACAGAAAACACAATTTCTTGACACGTACGAGCTGGATTTCTCCATCCAACTTGCTCGAAAAAGCAGCAAGGAGAAAAACTTTTCGATTGACTATGTCCTAACGAATGGACGGAGAGAAGTTGTGCAACGAATCGGACCGAAAGGATCGAACGAACGAACGCAAGAAACGATGCGCGTTGGGGCTGGGAAAACTGGGACTCAGAAAAAGGATCCCTGTACGTAATTGGATAGCATTCGAGGTAAGTTAGACACGATTCTTTGCGCGATATTGGCAAACAGATTAGCACAATGATGACAGACGAGGGATGATGACCGAATGTTTTCGATTTGGTAAATTGATTTCGGAACCGTTTCTTTCTCCTCTTGCTGATGTCGGTTAATTTTTTCGTTCTGTGCATTTGTACGCCTCACTGGAAATGGACTCGGCCGCTTTGTAACCCTCACACCAAGGGTCACTAGTTCCTCGGCGATTCCAGTAAAGTTCAACGCAAGGAATTTCGAGAAGGGCGATCAATTTTTATTAATTAAACGAAAACACTTTCATCATATTTGGTGGTGTTCCTAGACGTGTTTCAGTATTTGGGAAACAATGAATAGGGGCACTATATTCATTAAAAAAATACTTTTTAAAATCACTTACTTACTTGTATATTGTACTGTTACAATTTAAAGGGAGTTATGCTAGGCACAAAATGCACATATTTTCTCCTTTTTTTACTCATCGATGGTTCGACTCACACAAAAACATTCAACCAACAATTTTCAGAGACAAACACACGAGATCTCCCGGAAGAAAAATCAACGATTGACAATGGAAAACAAGTCAGCAAAGTGCAGTATTTAATAAAACCATTCTACCTTCGAGCAAACGTCACATAAATCACGAAGGAAACGTCGACAGCTGCAAACAGGAAGAAAGGATGGGACAGGTCAACAAAATAAAGCAAACTTCGGCACAACAAAAACCTCAGTCAACAATCAGCCACGATATGCGTGCGTGCGTGGACGTCCCTACATTCTGCAAACTGGCCCTCCTCATCTTCAATAGGCCGGGTTTCTGTTTTCAGCTTTTCGGGCATAAAATACCGTTGCCATTGACAGCCACTAGCAGCCGCACGTCAATTAATTATTTTAATGGGTTGAGCTGATTTTTTAAATGAAAATCATAAATATGTTGATCCGTTGATTCTGTGTTTTCCCGGTACGGTCATCTGCAGCAAGAGTGAGCAGAAAAGCGTTCATGGTTTTGGCCGATTTCGATTCTTTGCTATAAAACATCGCGGTCAAAAGAATGCCGGGACGTAGAAACGAACCAACGAGAACAAAAGATAGAAATAAATACAGCAGAATAAACGTAAAATTGGGAAAGAAGATTTATTGTAACCAATCCGAATACTCGCCCAGGTCTTACATCGATAGCGTGGTCGCGAACGATACTGTCAATAATAAAATTGTACTCAAACGACCCGGAAAACGTTGTAAAAGAGCATCACGACTTACATTGCAACAAAAACCATTTACGGTGCTTTCTTTCACAAACATAAAGTTTGGGAAAATGTAATGTTCCTTTTATTATTTGCATGTGTTTTTTTTTTTGCAGTATCCAATGACCTTTCGAACGTTTTTCGCACACTTGTTTGGATGTGTCATTCTAAATCACGCTCGCTGGAGAATGCCAATGGTTCGTTGCAGTGTACAACAGACCCGTAAATCATCTACATTTTCATGAAAATAATCGATCTATGATAACGGTTTGGTTGATAAAAAATTATTACTTTTTGTTTCGCCAGGTGACAAATTGATTTAATTCGTGTTTGACAAAATTTATACTATATAACTTATTTACATAAATTATAACATACTAAGTAAGAAGAAACTATTTGTTTGTGTAATTTATGCATGCTTCCCTCTATTTTCACTCTGTGAATAATCAGATTTCATAAAGGCAAGCTAGGGTATTTCCTCAAATTTCACATTTTCGCTGGCCAAATATACCGGACGAAACAATTGCAACATCCTGGCAAAATTCGATTGGTCCTAACGTTTGTCGATGCCTGCATACGCCTTGCAGGGCAAACAGTTATGCGCCATCGGATGGCTACCTTAGACATGCACAATGTTTCCGGTAAAACGAAAGGGGTCAATAAGGCCATAAAATGCAAAAGTTTATAATTCAAATTGCGTTTTATATGCAAATTTCTACCACCTAGACAAGCCTAATGGTACAATATTGGTTCTACTGGATGTGGTAAATATTCTTTCTTGAGAGTCGAACGAACGACAGAACGTGTACTAATTCGAAGCACGTTCTGCTTTGCTTATCCGATGCTTGATACGAATTTATGCAGAAATTATGGACCTTCTACAGTATTATTTTAGGTGTTCTTCTCATATTGATTGGCATTTGAATCTGGATCATCAACTAGATCCTCAACTAGTACGTAGATAAGAAATTTGATAAGTCATCATACAAGAGACATCTTCATGGCAGGATATGGAAATGTTAGCAGAAATTTTACTAATTATCACCTACGATATGAACAACATTTATAAGCCATTAGTAACGGTTTGGTTGATACAAAATTATTACTTTTTGTTTCGCCAGGTGACAAATTGATTTAATTCGTGTTTGACAAAATGTATACTATATATAACTTATTTACATAAATTATAACATACTAATTGATTTATTTTGTAAGAAGAAACTATTTGTATGTGTAATTTATGCATGCCTCCCTCTATTTTCACTCTGTGAATAATCAGATTTCATAAAGGCAAGCTAGGGTATTTCCTCAAATTTCACAATTTCACTGGCCAAATATACCGGACGAAACAATTGCAACATCCTGGCAAAATTCGATTGGTCCTAACGTTTGTCGATGCCTGCATACGCCTTGCAGGGCAAACAGTTATGCGCCATCGGATGGCTACCTTAGACATGCAAAATGTTTCCGGTAAAACGAAAGCGGCCAATAAGGCCATAAAATGCAAAAGTTTATAATTCAAATTGCGTTTTATATGCAAATTTCTACCACCTAGACAAGCCTAATGGTACAATATTGGTTCTACTGGATGTGGTAAATATTCTTTCTTGAGAGTCGAACGAACGACAGAACGTGTACTAATTCGAAGCACGTTCTGCTTTGCTTATCCGATGCTTGATACGAATTTATGCAGAAATTATGGACCTTCTACAGTATTATTTTAGGTGTTCTTCTCATATTGATTGGCATTTGAATCTGGATCATCAACTAGATCCTCAACTAGTACGTAGATAAGAAATTTGATAAGTCATCATACAAGAGACATCTTCATGGCAGGATATGGAAATGTTAGCAGAAATTTTACTAATTATCACCTACGATATGAACAACATTTATAAGCCATTAATTAATCACCTCGCAATGTTTACCCATCGTAAACACTGATGTGCATGTGTACAAGCTTGACGCTTCCAGGAATAGGCTCGCTCTTTACCGATCATTAGACAAAAGGTTATGCTCCTTACTTCATGGTTCCTGAAAGAGTCTCTTACTACGCACATTCGATAAATGACTTTTAGCTTGGTCACTATCAGATTGTTTGGAAAGACTGTTCGCAACTGTTCACAACTGGGGCCATACTGCTGAAATAGCTGATAAGGCTGTATTCAATCTCGCAAAGCTAGGCGAACAAAATTAATGATTTCTTCCATTATTTCATGGACTTTCCCACAAATCTTCTGAATTCTTCAAATTACTACTACAAGAATCATGTTCTGTCCCAGCTACAAGGATTCGATCGAAAATCATTGGTTGATATAGTTTTTTTTCTATTTCCCCTCTGCATGATCCCTAGACAGCTCAGCTCCTGTGGGCTCGTTTGGCATAGCAAATGAGATGAAATGATTCGTCTGCCGCAAACAGCTTCGCCATCAATCAACTATTGATTTCTATCCTCTCCAACGCACATGCACCCAATACAACCCTTCGCTAGTCAACACTATTCTTGCTCCTTCCTTTTCATAAGCCAATGATTTTTGATGATCTCGCATTCGGAACACGCTCTCTTGTTGAAACTGTCACATAGTAGTTGTGAGAGTCGTCAATCTGGTATGTACGGTAGTACAGTGCCGATGCGTTGGCCAAATGCAGCATTAAAATACGTTCCGATATTGAGTTTATTCTGAAATAACAATTAGAGACGAATTGCATAGATGACTCTTAACTGTGTCTCGGATTGAGACAACCCGAAAATGTGTCTTTTTTCATTTTTAGGAGGAATTTATATTGTTAATGACTGAGTGTCGAGTGTTTTCTCGCATGATATAAGCCGATTTCGTTACTGTTAAAAAAAGGTAAAAAACCTCCAACTCGTCAACTGTCCGACCCATAAATCTGGCAAGCAATACCGCTTGAGGAAATGGCTCGATTTATTCCCAAAGTTATTAATGTTTACGGTCGCGCGTACGAGCGTTACGGGTGAGGCACTTTCACTTCCGGAAGTAGCTTTTTTCTGAGTTTTCGGGCAACATTTGCTACCACACTCATGACATGGTCGTGAGATAATTTGTCGTTTCTCACATGGGGCCACGGATCCGTCACGGGTTAAAGTGAGACGGGTTTTTGTCTATTTATTTTTTTATTATGCGCCATTATGCTTGTTTCCATACTCTGTTACATCAGTATTACGTGTTGCATTCAGTTAAGAGCAATAGCAATAGAGCAATAGATGATTCGACAATTGATAAGAATTTTTCATTTTTACATTAGTAGCGCATTTTAAAGAATGTTGTTCAATGGTGTGCGTAAACTTTCGAAGCATGAAACTAATAGCAAATTTATGATCACATATGCCCGATATATTTTGAATCCGATTTGCAGAATCAAAAGGATGCATGCTTTTTACATCTCAGAGTATGGTTTTAACTTTCATTTATAAAAATGTTATTACCTGTGGCACCTGTGGAGAGTATCTATAGAATGAAAGCTGTACATCTCACATCTTGTATGATACCACCAAATAAAACGAAACACGCAATTTTATTAATGGTCCATCGAGCATCAAATTATGCGTGGCTGTAGGATTCCATTGTGCCATTTATAAAGTATAGAATACATTCCACGGACAAATGTTTGTGTTAATCACGATGTCCCCTCAAAAAAGCTTATTACTGATGACCTTTTGAACAGAATAAAAAGTGAATCCTCTTGTGATGTTGATGTTGTAAACCAGCAACTGCTTTGCTTGCATTATGCAACATAGTTTCCAAGAATGGCATCATGTGAAAGTGGTATTTTAGATCAGTCGTTATTCACCACGTGATGCTAAATCACGATGGTTCACAAATCTTGTCATCATTCGCATTTTAGCAAGATTTTTATAATCCACAACGTAAGCGACAATTGCATTCGATCCAATTCCTACAGCGTGCAAGAGTATTTAACAGCTCAAAATCGAATTACTTTACAATCCTGGTCTTCTCACCGAAACAAGATTTACGATACTGTGACCGAAGCACTTTCGGAATGTGTTTCGAAACATGCTTAAAGTGGCGAACAGATAGGAATCATAAATGTTGCGCCCATTATCAACGACGACGACATGCAAACAGGGCAGTAGCAACATTGACGAACATCGTTCATGCTACCGTTAAGTTATGTGGTGTCTGCATTGAGGGGCTCCCTTTTTTGCACACCCAATTGCAGGTGAAATAACATTACACTTTCCAAACACTGGGAAGCGGAATATGGGTGCCAAAAATAAAAAAAATAACGACAAATCACTCCCCAACGAACGAACGAGCGAACAAAATTATAAGTCGTTTTTACGTCAACGTGCTTTCAACGTGAAGAGGACCTCAATTTCTGCTGGCCCTGCAAATCGAGACGAGCCTCACATGAACAGTCGGGCAGGGCAAGATAGGCAGCACAGAAATAAAAACTCCACGCATAAGAGTGTGCTTTTCGGCCAGTATCAAGCCAGCGCAAAAATGTGTAACCGTTCGGGTGTGTGTTTAAACTTTTATGCTGTCGATTTTTTTATTGAGCCCTAAACGGATGAATAAAAGATTAAACCGTCTTTATTGCTGCTGATGTCTGTACTAGAATGCTGGAAGCTGTACCTCACGTTATGAAGAAAGGACAAAATAACAAACGAAGAGAGCTGGTGGTGTCGATATACGAACCAAAGTGAGCCCAAAATTCGTATGGTCGATATAATTTTAATCCGCCGGATTTTTCACCCCCTAGAATATCGGAAGCCTACGGTGGCTGGTTGGTTAGTGACATGTCGTCGATCGCACGGTGAAGAATTCACGCTGAATTGCTCGCGGCAACGGAGAGGAAAATCCAGGGCATGGAATTGAATACCGAAGACCTACACACGGGATGAGATCATGAGCATCCGTGCACGGTACCCTGTGCCTGGGACGTCGGAACCTCCAAAGTCTGGATCGAAACTTTCACTTTCACCGACCGCAGTTCATACCACAAGCAGCACAAGGCCAGGGACGTTCGACGCTAACGAAAACGTTCGTTTATCGTGATTACCGATTCCGGAATGTTAATTCCTCTGCGACGCATAGCGCTACGGGTGAGTAAACGTCGGCTACGTGTTGTTTGATTGGATTATCCCTTGGCAAACAAATGGCGCTGGGATGGTACAATGAAGCCGTCTTGAGATGCGTCATAAACACCTACTTACAAAGATGAAATGAACACCTGTTTGATTGGGATTGTTGGGTTTGAATAGACGCGCAGCGCTTGTGCAAGCTCGAGCTTTAATCGAGACAAACTGAGGAATATTCACATAAATCTTCAAGGTAATGAATTTTACGTCCGTCGATTTGCGATTTGTTGTAAAAAAAGAAATGCTTTGCGGAAAGAGAAAGGAATAACACAAAATAATGCAAACTTTACGGAACTTTGGTGCAATAAATCAACAAAAATACGAACATTACATACCATAAACAGTAAGTGAAACAGTTGAAAATTCTGATTAAAACTTGTTCAACGGTGCTCATTTAAAGTGTGTTACGTGCGACTGCACAACCGCTTCAGATGGTTCAAAATAAAGTATCGACAAAAAATGCATCACAAAGAAAACATCTTGATGCGACCAGAAACGAAGAAAGAAACGCCAGCATAGTAATTGATCCCAAAAACATCCGACGTGGTATAGTTTCGTAATGTTGTTTTTAATTCGTGCGTTTATAACTCATCGCACGTAGTTTGGAAGCATTGGATGCGGATTTCCCGCTCCCTCATTCGAGCGGAGCACGGGCTGAATCGATTTGCAAAACATGTCGAATATTTAACCATTCATTATTCGTTTGTATTTGCGTTCGGTTGCGTCCATCGCCCATCGTTTCGCGAGCACCAGGATGCACTTCTGCTCCATCGATGCTCAGGAAACGTGGAGCCGTGACGGATGAAAATCATCTCTGCTTCTGTTTCTACTTTGGCCCGTTTGCCGTGCACGGCAGAAAACGAGTTTCGTCGGTTTTCGATGAGCGAAATTAGTTTTACTCATTTTCCTTTACCACACCAACCGTGGCTTTAGCCAAACGGCTCGGACGGCCACGTCTACTGCCTTTGCCGGGTGACTCATCATTTGTAGAATGAAGTAATTCCATTGCGAAATTCAAACCCATAATCAGTCAACGCTTGCAGCAGCACGCGTTTACGTCACGCATCGGAAACGATCCGGTTGTTTACATTAAATTAAGTAATACCACCAGTTTCGAGGACGGACCACCAAGACAAAGTGTTAAGAATGATGCACCGTACGCCAAGCGACGACCATCAACCGAAACAGCCGATGCTCCATTTGTGTTGGTTAGTGTGACATACAAGCAACAAGTGAAGGTAACGATTTGTAACGATTAAATGACAGCTTCATGGGAAGCGTTGATTTCTAGTGCTGAAAGTATGCAATTTGTTCGTTTCATAACCATTACCAAAGGTAATCCGTCCGCTAGAACGTATTCAAACGCCTACAGCAGGATTAGTAATGCGATTTCATGTAACATGAATGGTCCGATTTGTTTGGATGCTACTTGTGCAAAATTTATTCCTATAACTGCATTTTCATATCACCATCATTCATTCCCTTCTGTGTTTCGCGCTTCAAAATATTAAGCAAGAACAGCACTTCATCATTCTGGAATTGTTGAATGTAAAGCAACATTATTGATACGAGTGCTCAAGCAGGAACTCTGTGCATAGAAATGATTATTACACCACACAAACCAGTAGTGTACTGCATGGCCACAGCTGTCCTGCAGCAGCTAGCAAATGCGCGCTGTTGTTTCGCAAAAGAGAAGCAAAAGTTTCAACAGTTGCTACCCGTGAAAATAAGAACATTAGGCAAAATGCAAATTTCAGAAAACACAATAGCCGTCATAGGTTTGTGCCCACCGTTTCGGTTAAAAACTTTGTGGAAAACGGTTTCGGTCAGGTAAATCGTAAATTTTGGGAATGAATTCGAAATTACTTTTAATTGAAAAATAAAGCTCGGTTCCTAACGCTCACCTGACCATAATAATCCATCCAAACCAACCGGCTAACAATGGCAAACCACACACTGTGGGCGGCGAACAATAGCAATACCTTCGAGGAAACGCGAGAATCCAAATATTATGCTTGGTCTAGGTGGAAAAATGAGAGCTGCAACATCAACAGCCAAACAACCGCACGATCCCTAGGCGACCATTTGCTGCGGCCTGCGATAATGGTTATTTGCATATTTATAGCGATCTAAACTCCATCTCAATCCTGACAGTTGGCAGTCACCGAGCTGGATTTTGACAACTACTAACGCTGCAGACTGTTGCTTTGGCGTTGGAGTAGTCACTCGGATAAGCGTGCCAAATCAGGAACAAATCCGACATCCGGCTGCTTAATTGGAGCTAGCGTAGCATCAAAATTCCCACTGCATTGCTGGCGTATAAATGTCGCCAGTATAAACCATCACAAGCAAAGTTGTGATTTTCTTGAAGGATGCACTGAAACTGCAATCCATGCAAGCCAATGACCACAGAAGCTTGCTTATCGTCCGATCAGTATGTACAAGACGGAACCAGATCGGAGCTTCCGGACGTCGACTCGCAGAAGGTCTGCTTCTTTAACCTAGGCATTTAAGACATTCGGGAAAATGGTAGCTCGCCAGTGGATTTGCTCCTTACTACATTTCTAAGTTAACGCACCGTTAGTCACGAATCGTCTTGGAATCGTAATGCGCAGTGGAAACCATCGCTGTAAGAGAATCTTTTTACGAGCTGCAACCAAGTCTCGCATCGCATCGTCTCACTTTCGGGGGCTTATCCATGCGTTTTTGTCCAACGAAAAAGCCAATCTTTGCGTCACGTAAGCGATGGGATTAACGGGAGAGAACGGCAGTAAAATTTCACTTCTTTCCGGCTTGTGTGTGTTGGGTGCTAAATGGATTGCTCGTGATGGTGCCCCCGTAACATTCTGCATCCCGCGACAGGAACGTATGAACGAATGAATGCCAAGACGTTTGAAAAACAAGTAAAACGATGATGGCAAAGACACAAAGGAAGCGCGCTACGAGGAAACGGGAAAACGTTTGATGAAATTGAAGGATGAGTGTTACGACATCAAATCCTTCGCCGTGTGAGAGTTCCGGAATGAGGTTAAAAAGTTTCCGATGTAAAAGACCTAAGGTTGACGAAAGGAACGCGTCATGGTGCAGACAGTGAGCAAGAATCCTTTTTTTTTGCCTTCCTGCTACGTCTCGATATGTGTGTATGCGTTTTTGTTGTTTTTTTCTCGTCTTTTCAGGAAGATCTCTTTGCGACGAGCATCCTTTTAACAGTGGATCAAAAATTTATCGGTTCTTCTGCACCGGGTAGAGAAAAGTTCGTCAAAACTGATTACGAAATCTATTTCCCCGTTTTCCATCGCAAAGTTGTGTGTTTGGTTTGATGTCGTTTTATTTTGTTCCGCAGGGATATGGCAGCACCGAGCTAGACGAGCGAGCAACCGGATGACAACATTGGAGTCAAAAGTTAAAGCATCGGTACAAATTATTCAGCTTTCACGCGACACAGAGCTTTCCCGGGTAGTGGTGCAAAAGCAAACGATAGGATTGCAGTATCCGAAAGCACACTGGCAGAAAGTTACAGTAAAATCACGAAATGACGACACTCGATCCACTCGACTCAGTGTTCCTTCCTTGGAAATCTCTTCACTCACACACAACTTTCACCACCCGCTACTGCTCCGGTTCTGCGCGGTAAAAGGTCATAAATCCTTTTTTATGACGCCTGAAGGACAACACCAGTCACCATGCCAACGGTGATGTTGCTGATCATCAGCACACCCGTTTTCCGATGGAATACGCTGGAAACAACTGCACCGAGGACGTCGGGCGTTTTACGACGGATGAAAGTGACAGAAAAGTGTTGTAAATGAAGTTGATCCCCTCGATGTCCCCCTGTGTCTCGTGGCGACTAATGCGAGCAAAAATTCAACAGTGAGCTACAAGATTCCGTCTCGACCGTATCAGCGCTCCGATAGCCTTCGGAAGGATTTCGACTCAACGGGGTGCCAAACCGAAACTAGCGCCAGCATGGAATCGTTGTTGCTTGATTAAAATTTTAACTGACTTAATTAGATATTAAATTAAATTTATTTCTAAAGCGCAACATTACACCCATCGAGGAACGCCAGCACCAGCAGCTGCGAAAAATGTCATCATTCGGATAAGCCGCGATCCGCACCCCTAAACCTGAACCTGGACGGTCGACGGAAGGAGGAATCGTGGCTTGAGCTGGGTGGCCACATAAGAGATACCGTAAACTTAGTTTATGACAGTTCGTCTCGTTGTTTGCTAGCCGTTTGACGCAGTGGATACGATTTCTGCTCCATCATTTCATCCGTTCCATCGTGAGAGGCCTTTTATCACCGATCCGCCCGTGTCGTGGACCACAAGCAAATTGGACGAAGCGAAACGTGCGCCCAGCTGATTATAATGATGATAATAATGTTCTTCCCAGGCCCTTTTCGCATCGCGTGCAATGTGAGCAGAAGAATCTGGCTGGGACGATTTCCGCGCCCTTGACCGGTGCTTTCGACCGTTTTATTTAGCGGGTGGCTAGTGATACAGTCCACTGCAAATCACTGCCACTCGGGGCTAAGAAGAATAATATCGCGCATTTACAAATCACGCCCAGCAAGCGGGCTGAGCTTTTATGGTTCTGATCTCGTTATCGATGTGGCGTATGATTACTTTAAAGTTTTATCATTGGATCGTACTTTACCGCGTACAAGCGATGGCTTCGAGCGGATGGTGGTGTATATCGTAAAACCAAATAATGGCAGCCAATCTTGTCCAGCTGTACTGTACGTGAGCCGGATTATTGGGCGCCCGGAATAAAAGGTGAAATGATTGGATGGTCGAGCTTTACGCCCGGTTTTCGTTGATGGGAATGGAAGTTACTTGTGCTGACGGAAATAGCATCTCATTTTAATGTAAATACATTCTTCCTTTACTACGACCCGATTACTATGCTACCGGTTTACTAGCAGTGGTAGGTAAGAGTAAAAGGATCGCAATCATTTATTGTTTTTCATTAAGTATCAAGCGACATAAAACAGCTAACTCAATAACTTAATGACAAAGAAAAAGCTTTAGGATAAACAATCACAACCCACGATACAGATCGACATTAGCAAACAGAAAGCTGAGGCTTTTGTCTTTTTTTTTTCTTGAGCGTGCAATTTTTCATCCACTACTTTTGACACAATGGTGGATATGACACTTTGAGTTATTACTTTATGCAAGCATAATGTAATCCTTCTGATGGTGGGCTTGCTTTTGCACGTGGGTACACCAGAAAGAAGCTTCCTTCCTAGAACACAAGATGCTACCGGACATGATCACCGGTAACAAAGGTAACAGCTTTAATCGGCCATATTGTGCTTCAGCGTAATTGACATCGTAACGAGAGCAATCAGTAAAAAGCCAGTGGCAGGCTGAAATGAAAAATGACGAACCATCACCAAGCAGTCCAGTCCAGCAGTCAACGGCACAAATGTTCTGGGACACGGTTTAGCACACCTAACAAACGAAGGGAAACTGTGAATTTTTGTTAAAAATTTTACAACAAAAACCAATTAACATAACCAGTCTTTTATGAATCATTTGCGATGTAATGAGTTTGAGCGAGACTTTTATTACTGCCACCGTACAATAATATGATTGTACCGACACCGGTCCAATGTTTGGAAAGCGATCGATTCCGTATTATTGCTCTTGTTATGATGCCGAATGGAACCTCTTCCGTGGCAATTATGTTTGGCATTATTCGATTCGAAGGAATCGTTCGCGCAAAATGCTTCGCATGAGGAACAGTTTTCTTCACATCTCACCCTGTACGACTGCTGAAACGTGAAGTCATTAAAAACGCCGTCCAAAAACCAGAATCAAAACCCGGCACGTCCCAATAACCATTACGAAATTAGTCGGCACCTTTTCGGGATGGACCCGTTTCGGCACGTTCAGATCGGATCTAAACCTCCCCAGTTCGTTGGTCCGTTTTTTACAGCCATCCATAAAAACGAGGATGCCTACCTCTGTCCATACGAAATTAGACTCGTTACTGTCTTTTCATAAAAAATATCCTTCCACTGTGGAAGTGTGAGTCGCGTTTGGTATACCTTCTCCTTACTGTCCGTAACGATATTTTTGTTTTGCTAACTAATAGCTGGTCATTTTGAAACAGTTTTTTGCAAGATTTTATCAAAACAAACAACAGAAGGTTTCAATTATTCAAAAATTACCATTTGTCTGAAATGTCCCAACCACCTGTAATTTCAATATTTTGTCATGTTACGTCCGTTATGAATTTATACAAATAGACAAAACCTTTCTCAAATTCAAATTTTCAACACCCGCTATTTAAACTAAGCGCCGCCAGTTAATTTATCTCGCGGCAAAGTTTAAGCTCAGCATTCTAACCAAAAGTACAGATACATGCGGGGGTGCATTCAACGGTATTGTGCGTGTGCAGCGATTCAAATGGGGCGTGCTTAAATGACCTCCCTGTATCTAGCTGAACCTTTCCTTAATATGTGATAAATTTCGAATCAATTTAACTCCCTTTTCATCAGCTTGTTCCCTCACTTCCCGGGAGTGAATCGAATGGTGAAAATATGGATTAAAAGGTTTTGTTGTCGGTCAATTTACTCATTATCATGAGCACTTCAGAGGAAATTGACTGAAGCGCCACAAGCGCAGAAGAAGAACGGTCTTGAAAATAAAAAAAAACGTCACGAATGATGCAATCGCCGGATCGATTTCGAATCAATTGACCGGACAAAAGAGATTGCGGTTTTGTTCGAAAACGACCACTTGAAACCCATTCGCACATGCACGAAGAATCGATTATAATGCACTTCATTACAATTGAAGCAGGAGATAATTTTCGGTTATCGGCAATTGCTTAACAGCGTGCTTTTGACCAATGGTGTCGTTATAAGCAATAGCAAACGCTGTATCAATGTGTTGGTTTGCGTTCGCTTTATCGCTTCACTGCTGCACATCCGCCATTTTGTACCTTCCTTACCTTTTTCCGTCGTCTGGTGAGAAAAGCAATCGTTTTCCGCGAGCATCGTTTAATAATTTGTTTCTCCAAATGAGATTGCAATAGTTAACGGCAGCAAGACCGATGGGACGACACGAGCGAGACGGAAAGGTGAAAAAATTATCAAAACAATCATCACTGCGGAAGTGATGGGTGCGGTATTTTATAAAATGCGTTAACGAAACCTGTTGCTTCAAACAAATAAGCGATAATGCTCCACACAGCCCTAGAAAAGCTGCGTTGGGCCATTATGTAAGTTGTAGCATACTTTAGGCCGTACTTTTCTCTTTCCCCTGTCGGCTTTTCACCAGTGCGCCACGGTTGTGGTACTCACTGGTTGTGGTTACCGCGAACGCACGAGTGATGATCGCATGCGTGTGGTTGCATGGTTGGCGCCCTCAATCCACAGCAGACGAAGGTGGCATGGGCACAGATCCCGAAAACGCGAGATCTGGACACTCTCAAACCTGCTTCAATCACTGCGCGATGGCGAGTGAGTGGACCGCTTGTCTGGTTCATGTCCGGTTTCATGGGGATGCTAAAAACAGTACAAAAACACATTCGAAACTTCAGCCGAACCGAACGCAATCACTGGCCGCACGGGAAGGAACGAGAGCGAGAGAGTGGAGAGTCGTATTGGAAACCGAGTCTCGTGGCAAGGGAATTCGTTTCGAAGAAAGTGTTTTCGCCAACAGCGGATGCGCCATGGCCTCGACAAGGCTTTCTTGGATGTCTCAGATATTTCTTTCCTTTTTTCGTTGACTATCCAATCGCTATTTTTGTCGGGATGGTAAGCGTCTCGGTGACCAGGGAATGAGGTGGAAGTGGGCCTTAAATTCCGCTTCGATGACGGATGTCGGGATGGACCCATAGGTAGCCGGCCCGCAAATGCCGTAATGTCGCAGCCATACCGTCAGGGTGCCATTTCGTCTCGGCTCCGATAAATAACGATAATGGAACTTTTCCCATTTCTTTTTATTAGCGTCATCGCTAATTTATTTAACTGACAAAACAACCGCCGAACAACATTTACATTCCAAGATTGGTTCGCAGATTTCGGACACCTCGCCGCCCTCGCTTTCGCAATTACTTTGTGGGAATGTTCATTAGAATAATTCATTCATTTATTTTGCTACCTTATCAGCAGTGCTGCAGCAGTGCCGGTTTCGGGTTTTCGTGGGGCCCAAACTTCCAAGCGCTCATTTCTATTACGATCGGAACGTGCGCTTAGGCGCTGGAGTTTCGGAACGAAAATGGAGCAAACATTCGCCCCCCCCACCCTCGCGCACCAACTTCGCCATGAGGTGCAGTGAAATTAAATTAAAAAAAAAACAAAGTTTGGCATTTTGACCGGATGGGTTATGATCTGTTCCTACCTTTGCAGCGCTGATCGAGAAAACAAGTAAAACTTACGTAATTTATTCATTAAAAAGTGCACTTTTTCGTGGTCCGCGGAACGTGCTGTTACCGGGCTTGGAGAAGGTGGTGATTATTTGGTCGCGGGAAGGCCTCGACTTCCGATTTTCCCATCAACTGTTGGCACGGGCGGACGCTCGCGCGCTCGCAGTCCAATGTTCGCTAGCTGATTTGATACCGAACAAGGGTACACAATCCCGGCCGAAGGAGGTATTTGAATTTCTAATGCCAACAAAGCTGATGAGATTGGCTTTTCCGCTTCGGTTCGCAAGATTTGACGAATGTCCCAGTGCCGGTTGCTCTGTGGTGCACAGTATGTGCCATGGCATAATTTAGAATGTGAATGAACAGCAGCTGAGACATTAAATCTTGTCCCTAGCTGGACATCAACATGGCCAGCATTAGACCGGCTCAAAACGAACGGGATCGTATCATCCATGGAAAGATGTACTTAGAATTGGTGCGCAGCATAGAAATTGGTGACGATTGCTACAGGAGCCAAGGAAAAAAAACACGAACCCGACAGAAGAAGCTTTTAATGTACAATTAAAATCCTGTAAGCATTGGTACCAGATCATTGCCCCTTTTCATGAGCTACACATCCACCAAGCGAAACAAGACAACTGCAGACGTTTCTGATTTGTCCATTTTCTCATATTCTTTACCCATTTGTAGGAAGCGCTTGTACAAGCCATTATCTAATGATTTCTATCGACACTGGGACACCGCACAGGCATTAAAAACAGACAAGCCATAAACAGAAACAACGAGCCATCCTCTTTGTGTTCGGGAAACATTTGAACAGAACTCATTTTTGTAATGCTCTCAACCACAGCAATGTTACTTTCGGACTGCACAGCTTAGACAGAATTTGATTACATTTGAAAAGAAACTTAATTACCGTTTGCTAGCAATCCTGTAAGAATGAAATACCTTTAAGGAGGCTATTTTCGTGACAAAGAAACAGTTTCGTTATGGATAAAGGAACAAAGAAAGTGAACATTACCTTTTTACCTATAAAATTATGATCAATTTATTGGTGAAAAGAGTAAGATTGGTGATAATATTTTAATCTCTTAAATTGAACGATATTATTTGATTCTCATTCACCAACTGTATGTACTCGACACAATCTCTAAAAAGCATTCCTCACTCAACGCTGTAGATTATTTTTCCAAAATGCTTAATGTATTCTGTTGGCGACGCTGACAGAAAGGTATTAAAACTAGTCCGAAAAATTCAATTTAAAACACGCTATGCGTCATGCAGATTCCCAAAAAAAGCACAGCCGTGAAAAACGGCGCCTTTAAAAACACTGTTTTAATGAAAAAGTGACCTATTTACGCTTCAGCTCGACGAGCTTCCGGTTGCCTTTGC
>KZ063574.1:38125-48266 GCA_002091835.1 Anopheles maculatus
CTTTTCGATGTGACAAAATACCGAACGTCGTTGTCCCTTGTACTTCACGAATCCACTTTGTCGTTGTTAACCGTTTTCAACACTCTTCAACGTTTTTCCGACTAAAAATCACCAATAATAACGGAAAAAAAGGCGGATCCGCTTCGGAGTAGTTGTTTAAGCTCCGTCGCCTACTGCGCGTCCTCTTCATGATACGGGCTGTTGTTTTTTTCGCGATACCGACAATGCAACGGTGCACTGATGTTATTAGCGAAGTTTACATTGTTGTTGTACGACCGATTACCTCATTGGAAAACGGCTCAACATGAATGTTGTCCGATTGAGTGAAAAAATCATGAGCACATATCGCTGTGTGCAGTTAAACACGTGTTTTAACACATACGATATGTTTACCTAATTCGTGCGAAAGTGGAGTATCTGGCATGAAGTACTACATTGTGTCAACAAAATCTGTTCTATACTTTAGTCATCCAGGGTTACCATAATAAAGGTACAGAGTATTTCATCTTCGTTTGACGATCTTAGTTCACCGAAAGGTTTATCTAGTTGCTTCTTTATCTGTCTCTTAATACCATTTTAACGATCACCCTGTTTGATTGTTTGTTTGGTTTTGTACACTGAAGGGAATTACATTTTTTAAATGTAGCACGAAAACTCCATGATAACTCTAAGGTGCGAACTGCATTGTGCTATCCTAGGCGACAATATTCTTCTGCAGGTGAAAAGCGCTCTAATGACATAATAAATAAAATGTAATTTCTAACGAATCTTTTCAGCGGGAAGAATACGACATCGCTGGACAGCATCTTGCGTCTTGAGAAATGCGAATGAGCAGGTGGAAAAACTTGAAGTGCGCTGTTTACGAAGGAAGAAAGAAGGGGAATGAAGTGTGGGCAGGGGGGAAAGGGGGCAGCGGGAGTCTGGTGGCTAATGTTATGGAATTCAACCGGTGGAACATTAGTGATAAACACACCGCATAACCTCTAGCGCCGCTTCACCTCAAATGGCCATTCTTTATGCTACTGTCGGAGCAAAACGTACTTTTTTTTGCTTCGTTTCCGCTCTTACACCTAATGAGACGACACTAAGTAAGTTGAAAAGGGACCACTTTTGCTGATGATCCTCGAGAGCGGAGATATCTCACAGGGCACCCCGTCTTCAAGCAGTGCCCACGGCATTCAATAGTTTTAATACCTTTCTGTCAGCGTCGCCAACAGAATACATTAAGCATTTTGGAAAAATAATCTACAGCGTTGAGTGAGGAATGCTTTTTAGAGATTGTGTCGAGTACATACAGTTGGTGAATGAGAATCAAATAATATCGTTCAATTTAAGAGATTAAAATATTATCACCAATCTTACTCTTTTCACCAATAAATTGATCATAATTTTATAGGTAAAAAGGTAATGTTCACTTTCTTTGTTCCTTTATCCATAACGAAACTGTTTCTTTGTCACGAAAATAGCCTCCTTAAAGGTATTTCATTCTTACAGGATTGCTAGCAAACGGTAATTAAGTTTCTTTTCAAATGTAATCAAATTCTGTCTAAGCTGTGCAGTCCGAAAGTAACATTGCTGTGGTTGAGAGCATTACAAAAATGAGTTCTGTTCAAATGTTTCCCGAACACAAAGAGGATGGCTCGTTGTTTCTGTTTATGGCTTGTCTGTTTTTAATGCCTGTGCGGTGTCCCAGTGTCGATAGAAATCATTAGATAATGGCTTGTACAAGCGCTTCCTACAAATGGGTAAAGAATATGAGAAAATGGACAAATCAGAAACGTCTGCAGTTGTCTTGTTTCGCTTGGTGGATGTGTAGCTCATGAAAAGGGGCAATGATCTGGTACCAATGCTTACAGGATTTTAATTGTACATTAAAAGCTTCTTCTGTCGGGTTCGTGTTTTTTTTCCTTGGCTCCTGTAGCAATCGTCACCAATTTCTATGCTGCGCACCAATTCTAAGTACATCTTTCCATGGATGATACGATCCCGTTCGTTTTGAGCCGGTCTAATGCTGGCCATGTTGATGTCCAGCTAGGGACAAGATTTAATGTCTCAGCTGCTGTTCATTCACATTCTAAATTATGCCATGGCACATACTGTGCATCACAGAGCAACCGGCACTGGGACATTCGTCAAATCTGGCGAACCGAAGCGGAAAAGCCAATCTCATCAGCTTTGTTGGCATTAGAAATTCAAATACCTCCTTCGGCCGGGATTGTGTACCCTTGTTCGGTATCAAATCAGCTAGCGAACATTGGACTGCGAGCGCGCGAGCGTCCGCCCGTGCCAACAGTTGATGGGAAAATCGGAAGCCGAGGCCTTCCCGCGACCAAATAATCACCACCTTCTCCAAGCCCGGTAACAGCACGTTCCGCGGACCACGAAAAAGTGCACTTTTTAATGAATAAATTACGTAAGTTTTACTTGTTTTCTCGATCAGCGCTGCAAAGGTAGGAACAGATCATAACCCATCCGGTCAAAATGCCAAACTTTGTTTTTTTTTTTTTTAATTTAATTTCACTGCACCTCATGGCGAAGGTGGTGCGCGAGGGTGGGGGCGAATGTTTGCTCCATTTTCGTTCCGAAACTCCAGCGCCTAAGCGCACGTTCCGATCGTAATAGAAATGAGCGCTTGGAAGTTTGGGCCCCACGAAAACCCGAAACCGGCACTGCTGCAGCACTGCTGATAAGGTAGCAAAATAAATGAATGAATTATTCTAATGAACATTCCCACAAAGTAATTGCGAAAGCGAGGGCGGCGAGGTGTCCGAAATCTGCGAACCAATCTTGGAATGTAAATGTTGTTCGGCGGTTGTTTTGTCAGTTAAATAAATTAGCGATGACGCTAATAAAAAGAAATGGGAAAAGTTCCATTATCGTTATTTATCGGAGCCGAGACGAAATGGCACCCTGACGGTATGGCTGCGACATTACGGCATTTGCGGGCCGGCTACCTATGGGTCCATCCCGACATCCGTCATCGAAGCGGAATTTAAGGCCCACTTCCACCTCATTCCCTGGTCACCGAGACGCTTACCATCCCGACAAAAATAGCGATTGGATAGTCAACGAAAAAAGGAAAGAAATATCTGAGACATCCAAGAAAGCCTTGTCGAGGCCATGGCGCATCCGCTGTTGGCGAAAACACTTTCTTCGAAACGAATTCCCTTGCCACGAGACTCGGTTTCCAATACGACTCTCCACTCTCTCGCTCTCGTTCCTTCCCGTACGGCCAGTGATTGCGTTCGGTTCGGCTGAAGTTTCGAATGTGTTTTTGTACTGTTTTTAGCATCCCCATGAAACCGGACATGAACCAGACAAGCGGTCCACTCACTCGCCATCGCGCAGTGATTGAAGCAGGTTTGAGAGTGTCCAGATCTCGCGTTTTCGGGATCTGTGCCCATGCCACCTTCGTCTGCTGTGGATTGAGGGCGCCAACCATGCAACCACACGCATGCGATCATCACTCGTGCGTTCGCGGTAACCACAACCAGTGAGTACCACAACCGTGGCGCACTGGTGAAAAGCCGACAGGGGAAAGAGAAAAGTACGGCCTAAAGTATGCTACAACTTACATAATGGCCCAACGCAGCTTTTCTAGGGCTGTGTGGAGCATTATCGCTTATTTGTTTGAAGCAACAGGTTTCGTTAACGCATTTTATAAAATACCGCACCCATCACTTCCGCAGTGATGATTGTTTTGATAATTTTTTCACCTTTCCGTCTCGCTCGTGTCGTCCCATCGGTCTTGCTGCCGTTAACTATTGCAATCTCATTTGGAGAAACAAATTATTAAACGATGCTCGCGGAAAACGATTGCTTTTCTCACCAGACGACGGAAAAAGGTAAGGAAGGTACAAAATGGCGGATGTGCAGCAGTGAAGCGATAAAGCGAACGCAAACCAACACATTGATACAGCGTTTGCTATTGCTTATAACGACACCATTGGTCAAAAGCACGCTGTTAAGCAATTGCCGATAACCGAAAATTATCTCCTGCTTCAATTGTAATGAAGTGCATTATAATCGATTCTTCGTGCATGTGCGAATGGGTTTCAAGTGGTCGTTTTCGAACAAAACCGCAATCTCTTTTGTCCGGTCAATTGATTCGAAATCGATCCGGCGATTGCATCATTCGTGACGTTTTTTTTTATTTTCAAGACCGTTCTTCTTCTGCGCTTGTGGCGCTTCAGTCAATTTCCTCTGAAGTGCTCATGATAATGAGTAAATTGACCGACAACAAAACCTTTTAATCCATATTTTCACCATTCGATTCACTCCCGGGAAGTGAGGGAACAAGCTGATGAAAAGGGAGTTAAATTGATTCGAAATTTATCACATATTAAGGAAAGGTTCAGCTAGATACAGGGAGGTCATTTAAGCACGCCCCATTTGAATCGCTGCACACGCACAATACCGTTGAATGCACCCCCGCATGTATCTGTACTTTTGGTTAGAATGCTGAGCTTAAACTTTGCCGAGAGATAAATTAACTGGCGGCGCTTAGTTTAAATAGCGGGTGTTGAAAATTTGAATTTGAGAGAGGTTTTGTCTATTTGTATAAGTTCATAACGGACGTAACATGACAAAATATTGAAATTACAGGTGGTTGGGACATTTCAGACAAATGGTAATTTTTGAATAATTGAAACCTTCTGTTGTTTGTTTTGATAAAATCTTGCAAAAAACTGTTTCAAAATGACCAGCTATTAGTTAGCAAAACAAAAATATCGTTACGGACAGTAAGGAGAAGGTATACCAAACGCGACTCACACTTCCACAGTGGAAGGATATTTTTTATGAAAAGACAGTAACGAGTCTAATTTCGTATGGACAGAGGTAGGCATCCTCGTTTTTATGGATGGCTGTAAAAAACGGACCAACGAACTGGGGAGGTTTAGATCCGATCTGAACGTGCCGAAACGGGTCCATCCCGAAAAGGTGCCGACTAATTTCGTAATGGTTATTGGGACGTGCCGGGTTTTGATTCTGGTTTTTGGACGGTGTTTTTAATGACTTCACGTTTCAGCAGTCGTACAGGGTGAGATGTGAAGAAAACTGTTCCTCATGCGAAGCATTTTGCGCGAACGATTCCTTCGAATCGAATAATGCCAAACATAATTGCCACGGAAGAGGTTCCATTCGGCATCATAACAAGAGCAATAATACGGAATCGATCGCTTTCCAAACATTGGACCGGTGTCGGTACAATCATATTATTGTACGGTGGCAGTAATAAAAGTCTCGCTCAAACTCATTACATCGCAAATGATTCATAAAAGACTGGTTATGTTAATTGGTTTTTGTTGTAAAATTTTTAACAAAAATTCACAGTTTCCCTTCGTTTGTTAGGTGTGCTAAACCGTGTCCCAGAACATTTGTGCCGTTGACTGCTGGACTGGACTGCTTGGTGATGGTTCGTCATTTTTCATTTCAGCCTGCCACTGGCTTTTTACTGATTGCTCTCGTTACGATGTCAATTACGCTGAAGCACAATATGGCCGATTAAAGCTGTTACCTTTGTTACCGGTGATCATGTCCGGTAGCATCTTGTGTTCTAGGAAGGAAGCTTCTTTCTGGTGTACCCACGTGCAAAAGCAAGCCCACCATCAGAAGGATTACATTATGCTTGCATAAAGTAATAACTCAAAGTGTCATATCCACCATTGTGTCAAAAGTAGTGGATGAAAAATTGCACGCTCAAGAAAAAAAAGACAAAAGCCTCAGCTTTCTGTTTGCTAATGTCGATCTGTATCGTGGGTTGTGATTGTTTATCCTAAAGCTTTTTCTTTGTCATTAAGTTATTGAGTTAGCTGTTTTATGTCGCTTGATACTTAATGAAAAACAATAAATGATTGCGATCCTTTTACTCTTACCTACCACTGCTAGTAAACCGGTAGCATAGTAATCGGGTCGTAGTAAAGGAAGAATGTATTTACATTAAAATGAGATGCTATTTCCGTCAGCACAAGTAACTTCCATTCCCATCAACGAAAACCGGGCGTAAAGCTCGACCATCCAATCATTTCACCTTTTATTCCGGGCGCCCAATAATCCGGCTCACGTACAGTACAGCTGGACAAGATTGGCTGCCATTATTTGGTTTTACGATATACACCACCATCCGCTCGAAGCCATCGCTTGTACGCGGTAAAGTACGATCCAATGATAAAACTTTAAAGTAATCATACGCCACATCGATAACGAGATCAGAACCATAAAAGCTCAGCCCGCTTGCTGGGCGTGATTTGTAAATGCGCGATATTATTCTTCTTAGCCCCGAGTGGCAGTGATTTGCAGTGGACTGTATCACTAGCCACCCGCTAAATAAAACGGTCGAAAGCACCGGTCAAGGGCGCGGAAATCGTCCCAGCCAGATTCTTCTGCTCACATTGCACGCGATGCGAAAAGGGCCTGGGAAGAACATTATTATCATCATTATAATCAGCTGGGCGCACGTTTCGCTTCGTCCAATTTGCTTGTGGTCCACGACACGGGCGGATCGGTGATAAAAGGCCTCTCACGATGGAACGGATGAAATGATGGAGCAGAAATCGTATCCACTGCGTCAAACGGCTAGCAAACAACGAGACGAACTGTCATAAACTAAGTTTACGGTATCTCTTATGTGGCCACCCAGCTCAAGCCACGATTCCTCCTTCCGTCGACCGTCCAGGTTCAGGTTTAGGGGTGCGGATCGCGGCTTATCCGAATGATGACATTTTTCGCAGCTGCTGGTGCTGGCGTTCCTCGATGGGTGTAATGTTGCGCTTTAGAAATAAATTTAATTTAATATCTAATTAAGTCAGTTAAAATTTTAATCAAGCAACAACGATTCCATGCTGGCGCTAGTTTCGGTTTGGCACCCCGTTGAGTCGAAATCCTTCCGAAGGCTATCGGAGCGCTGATACGGTCGAGACGGAATCTTGTAGCTCACTGTTGAATTTTTGCTCGCATTAGTCGGCACGAGACACGGGGGGACATCGAGGGGATCAACTTCATTTACAACACTTTTCTGTCACTTTCATCCGTCGTAAAACGCCCGACGTCCTCGGTGCAGTTGTTTCCAGCGTATTCCATCGGAAAACGGGTGTGCTGATGATCAGCAACATCACCGTTGGCATGGTGACTGGTGTTGTCCTTCAGGCGTCATAAAAAAGGATTTATGACCTTTTACCGCGCAGAACCGGAGCAGTAGCGGGTGGTGAAAGTTGTGTGTGAGTGAAGAGATTTCCAAGGAAGGAACACTGAGTCGAGTGGATCGAGTGTCGTCATTTCGTGATTTTACTGTAACTTTCTGCCAGTGTGCTTTCGGATACTGCAATCCTATCGTTTGCTTTTGCACCACTACCCGGGAAAGCTCTGTGTCGCGTGAAAGCTGAATAATTTGTACCGATGCTTTAACTTTTGACTCCAATGTTGTCATCCGGTTGCTCGCTCGTCTAGCTCGGTGCTGCCATATCCCTGCGGAACAAAATAAAACGACATCAAACCAAACACACAACTTTGCGATGGAAAACGGGGAAATAGATTTCGTAATCAGTTTTGACGAACTTTTCTCTACCCGGTGCAGAAGAACCGATAAATTTTTGATCCACTGTTAAAAGGATGCTCGTCGCAAAGAGATCTTCCTGAAAAGACGAGAAAAAAACAACAAAAACGCATACACACATATCGAGACGTAGCAGGAAGGCAAAAAAAAAAGGATTCTTGCTCACTGTCTGCACCATGACGCGTTCCTTTCGTCAACCTTAGGTCTTTTACATCGGAAACTTTTTAACCTCATTCCGGAACTCTCACACGGCGAAGGATTTGATGTCGTAACACTCATCCTTCAATTTCATCAAACGTTTTCCCGTTTCCTCGTAGCGCGCTTCCTTTGTGTCTTTGCCATCATCGTTTTACTTGTTTTTCAAACGTCTTGGCATTCATTCGTTCATACGTTCCTGTCGCGGGATGCAGAATGTTACGGGGGCACCATCACGAGCAATCCATTTAGCACCCAACACACACAAGCCGGAAAGAAGTGAAATTTTACTGCCGTTCTCTCCCGTTAATCCCATCGCTTACGTGACGCAAAGATTGGCTTTTTCGTTGGACAAAAACGCATGGATAAGCCCCCGAAAGTGAGACGATGCGATGCGAGACTTGGTTGCAGCTCGTAAAAAGATTCTCTTACAGCGATGGTTTCCACTGCGCATTACGATTCCAAGACGATTCGTGACTAACGGTGCGTTAACTTAGAAATGTAGTAAGGAGCAAATCCACTGGCGAGCTACCATTTTCCCGAATGTCTTAAATGCCTAGGTTAAAGAAGCAGACCTTCTGCGAGTCGACGTCCGGAAGCTCCGATCTGGTTCCGTCTTGTACATACTGATCGGACGATAAGCAAGCTTCTGTGGTCATTGGCTTGCATGGATTGCAGTTTCAGTGCATCCTTCAAGAAAATCACAACTTTGCTTGTGATGGTTTATACTGGCGACATTTATACGCCAGCAATGCAGTGGGAATTTTGATGCTACGCTAGCTCCAATTAAGCAGCCGGATGTCGGATTTGTTCCTGATTTGGCACGCTTATCCGAGTGACTACTCCAACGCCAAAGCAACAGTCTGCAGCGTTAGTAGTTGTCAAAATCCAGCTCGGTGACTGCCAACTGTCAGGATTGAGATGGAGTTTAGATCGCTATAAATATGCAAATAACCATTATCGCAGGCCGCAGCAAATGGTCGCCTAGGGATCGTGCGGTTGTTTGGCTGTTGATGTTGCAGCTCTCATTTTTCCACCTAGACCAAGCATAATATTTGGATTCTCGCGTTTCCTCGAAGGTATTGCTATTGTTCGCCGCCCACAGTGTGTGGTTTGCCATTGTTAGCCGGTTGGTTTGGATGGATTATTATGGTCAGGTGAGCGTTAGGAACCGAGCTTTATTTTTCAATTAAAAGTAATTTCGAATTCATTCCCAAAATTTACGATTTACCTGACCGAAACCGTTTTCCACAAAGTTTTTAACCGAAACGGTGGGCACAAACCTATGACGGCTATTGTGTTTTCTGAAATTTGCATTTTGCCTAATGTTCTTATTTTTACGGGTAGCAACTGTTGAAACTTTTGCTTCTCTTTTGCGAAACAACAGCGCGCATTTGCTAGCTGCTGCAGGACAGCTGTGACCATGCAGTACACTACTGGTTTGTGTGGTGTAATAATCTGTCATTTAATCGTTACAAATCGTTACCTTCACTTGTTGCTTGTATGTCACACTAACCAACACAAATGGAGCATCGGCTGTTTCGGCTGATGGTCGTCGCTTGGCGTACGGTGCATCATTCTTAACACTTTGTCTCGGGGGGCGCGTGGTGGTATTACTTAATTTAATGTAAACAACCGGATCGTTTCCGATGCGTGACGTAAACGCGTGCTGCTGCAAGCGTTGACTGATTATGGGTTTGAATTTCGCAATGGAATTACTTCATTCTACAAATGATGAGTCACCCGGCAAAGGCAGTAGACGTGGCCGTCCGAGCCGTTTGGCTAAAGCCACGGTTGGTGTGGTAAAGGAAAATGAGTAAAACTAATTTCGCTCATCGAAAACCGACGAAACTCGTTTTCTACCGTGCACGGCAAACGGGCCAAAGTAGAAACAGAAGCAGAGATGATTTTCATCCGTCACGGCTCCACCTTTCCTGAGCATCGATGGAGCAGAAGTGCATCCTGGTGCTCGCGAAACGATGGGCGATGGACGCAACCGAACGCAAATACAAACGAATAATGAATGGTTAAATATTCGACATGTTTTGCAAATCGATTCAGCCCGTGCTCCGCTCGAATGAGGGCGCGGGAAATCCGCATCCAATGCTTCCAAACTACGTGCGATGAGTTATAAACGCACGAATTAAAAACAACATTACGAAACTATACCACGTCGGATGTTTTTGGGATCAATTACTATGCTGGCGTTTCTTTCTTCGTTTCTGGTCGCATCAAGATGTTTTCTTTGTGATGCATTGTTTGTCGATACTTTAGTTTGAGCCCTCTGAAGCGGTTGTGCAGTCGCACGTAACACACTTTAAATGAGCACCATTGAACAAGTTTTAATCAGAATTTTCAACTGTTTCACTTACTGTTTATGGTATGTAATGTTCG